>OOFB01031175.1:0-11224 GCA_900323305.1 Trachyrincus murrayi
AGGGATCACATCAGCCTTTAATCTTACAAAGAGCCTCCGTCTGAAGAGATGGAGCAACAGTAAGGGAGTGGGGAGAGAGAGAGAGAGAGAGAGAGAGAGAGAGAGAAAGGTCCCCTTCAGACTGTCCACGTTTGAGCTTAACGTTAAGAGTCAAATCACACCCTGGATCACAAGTCCATGAAACGGGTTGAGTCTTGAGTAAAGAGAGCACCCTCAGGGTACTGTTCATGTAATCAGAAGTCTGACCGGAGCAGCTCCACTGTCATATTAAGGCAATTTTAGAGGCGGATAGGCTGATTAACAACAGGGGGACGGGGGTGTACGCACTTCCTCTCAATTACTTTAATTAGACTCCTCCAAATTCTTCTCGCTTTTTACATTAGACGTTTGCGTGTTCAAATCAATTTTCCGTGAGTTTTGAGTCCTATCCGTGGCCATCTAGGTCCAAAAGCTGCATGTCAGGCACACACTGGATGTTTTATCATATCCCCCCCACGGTAGACTTGTTAAAACCATCCCTTAAAAAAGTGCACCATTATACTTCATCCCCACATGAGGTCTTAAGGCCTTATTAAGTAAGAGAGAATGGGTGGAATGGAGAGGAAGAAGCATTTTTTAGGTGACCCCTGCAGACGTACATGAAACAAAGGTGACATAACTTTATTTTGTTAGTTAGAGAACACGCCGTATTTAATCATTTTAGAGCTTATAGAAAAATTCTGCATTCAGTCAAAGTCCGGCTAAATGAATAAAGACTATTTTCCACAGGCTTGGTCGTAATGTTCTCGCTGCAATAACCCCGATGTCCTCCTCGAGCAACGTGTGCACATCAGAGATCAGCGCGTGTTTACGTTGGGTCGTCCATGCTAGCGAGCGCTGTTGTGGATCAGCTGCTACTTTAAGGCATTAATATTGACTGTATATTGGAGGATTGATGCCTTTGATCAGTTAATGCAGCCTAGAGGTCTTTGAAGCACACTTCAAGCACCTGAGTCCTGGCAGCAGCCACGCAGCACCAGCCGGTAAGAGTGGCATTCTGCAGCAACATGCCTTTCCCAACCTGCCTTCACAGCGGGGCTGTGTTTCATCTGGTGGACGCGTGACGTTATTAGGGGCAAACGTGGCTCTTTTCATTATGTCTAAGAGGAACAGAGAGTAAACACCTGGACATCACTGGCTTGCTGGTTTAAATCTGATACGTGTTCATTATAATTCATGCAGCTGATCGCAGCAACAAGCTGTGACATGTTAATTTTGTCTTGTAGAAAAAGTGAGAAAAAAATGTGTCCAACATTCAACTTAAACAAGTCCTTAATCGAATCGCGTAACACCTAGGCTACTATTGGCCAATAATTACCTAAATATTCTCTTGGCCTTATTAGCAAAACATTCTCCTGGTTTAATTGGCAAAACATTCTGCTGTTTTAACGAGCTAAATCTCTGGGATTCTTCTACCTGGCTCCTCCTCACTGCTCTGTCCTTGCTGCTCCCTACGGCAAGAGAGACAGAAAGAGACAGAGAGAGAGAGAGAGAGAGAGAGAGAGAGAGAGAGAGAGAGAGAGAGAGAGAGGCAGGCTGGAACTCTGTCTCCCCAAGGATTTCAACTGATTTCCAACCTCAGCCGTGGGAACACAATGTTCCCGGCCATGCAGATAGCACAGCAAGCGTTTTCATCATCTAGGCCAAGATGTTCCAGGAGCAAAAAATAATAATAACCCGCCCTCGACATAATGTCGACAGACTTGGTTTGGTGTCATCACTGCGGTCTTTGAGAACAAGCAAAACATATCATATAGAGCGGCACTCTTAAAGGACAACTTCAGGATTTTTCAACCTGGATCCTATTTTCCCATAATTTTGGGTCTAAGCAACTAATGCGGACAACAACGTTTGAAATTGGTCCAGTATTGAGCGAGAGCGCTTCAGCCGTCAGCCGAGAAACGTCTGCATTGTAACCCTTTGGGGCAATAGCACCCCATCAATGTAAGTCCTCTGAAAGTGCTTGTTTTTGCCACTGACAGGCTCAGATTGTTATAATAAGTGTCTGACAACATTATGGAAAGGATCCCTACAGAGAAATACAACTTGTTTCTTTACCTTTAGCTTGATCCGGTCTGTTTGCTATTGTGTCTCGCTCAAGGAGAAGTCTCGCTCTGAATCTCGCGAGAGTTGAGTTGTTGCAGGAAGAGAGCGGTGGAAACGTGAGTGAGAGTTGGAGAGAGATGAGTGCCGGCAAGAGTTTGTTGCGTTGGACTACAGAAAGTGTAGCTTAGTGTTATCTAAAAGACTTTCAAAGTACTGGCTGAATATTTAGCTGATTTTGACAATGTGGATGAGGCTCTCGCGAGATTTCAGAGCGAGACTTCTCCTTGAGCGAGACTTGGTTAGACACAGTAACAAACAGACCGGATCAAGCAAAAGGTAAAGAAAAAAGTTGTATTCTTCTGTAGGGATCTTTTACAAGCCCTTTCTGAGGACGTACATTGACAGGGTGCTATCGCCCCAAAGAGTTACATTGCAGACGCTTTGCGGCTGCGTTCTCGCTCAATACTGGACCAATTTCAAAAATTGTTGTCCGCATTAGTCACCGAAATGATGGGCAAAGGGTCCAGGTTGAAAAATCCCAAAGTTATCCTTTAAGCGGTCTGGATGTCAAACAAACCGAAGCAGCATTGTTACAACATTAACACACCGCTCTTAGCCCAAGTTTAGCTCGCCAAATGGAGGAAAACAGACTAGGTTGGTTAAATGCCCATTAAGGTAAGAAAAAGTAAAAGTTGCTTGAAGTGTTAATGTTGCTTAGACCTATTTCTTCCTGCTCGTATCCCCTTATCTATTCTTTCACAGACTTAAGAGACGCATCTCTTTGGCGATTCGGGGCTAAGATAGGGCAGAAGAAATCCGTTCCTATAGCAACAGGGATGGCACTTGCATAGATGCAGTACACGCATGCACCGCATCAACTAACCTTTCAGTCAGGGAAATAAATAAACGGAGGTGTATTTAGCGGAGGCCAAACAGTCAGAGGCTAGCATTGCAATTGCAATTAGCCGTAATTATTTCTCGTTAATAAGCTGCCGTCTTCAATTCTCCATGCATGTAAGAGCCGTTACCCCGGCAGAGTCACTGGGCGAACGGGGGATGTGGTTAGAGACCAGCAGCGGTGTGTGGATTTAAGTGCTGATGGATGGCTTGCTTGTTTCCCGGAGACGGCAGAGGCTTACGGATGGTCAATTTACCCTGCGAGGCGCGGTGGTGAACATAGCACGCACGGGGAAAGCCTCGGCGTGATAAAAACACACGGCTAACATACTGTCTGTTGTTTGCAGGCACGTACGTTCACACGCTCGTACGACCTAGCCAAATAAAAAGACAGGAGATGTGTTTCGTGACCTGAATGCATAGAAAATGAGTCATGCTGGAAATTAATTCAGCGCAACAATGTATGTCCTGGATCACGCATCGATCACGTGAAGAGGAACAGCGCAGTAGAGTTCAGCCAATGGAATCGGCTCAACAACAAAAACAGATCCACCGTCAGGGTTTTATAGGATGAATGCCTTCATTACCAGGCTACATTATTGATATTTACTTTCTGTTTACAGTCAGACTCTTCATTATCTTCAAGTTGTATAAATATGTATAGAATATATATATATATATACTGTATATATATGTATATAATCCCCACAAAGAAAATGATACGCAAGGCTCTGGAATATCTCTCTCTATTTCACTCTATCTGTGTTGTGTCACCGAGATGATGTGCTACCTATATATAGCAAATATAGCAGCCAATCGTCAATGAGAATCACACAATGAGGGTCTTCACCGAGATATAGACGCATGGAAATCATCCCTCAGTGAGGTGTGTTGTCGTCTGTGTTCCAGACACAGGGATGACACGAGGTCAGCAGGGGTCCAGCAGGAGCCAACGCAAAAAAATATCGTGTTTTTTTGGAGATGGAGCAAAAGTGACGTCTAAAATGTATGCGTTTTTTATATATTTTATATGATTTATATTTTGTTTAATTTTATATTTCAACGTCTTGTTAATTTTCTAAATGCCATACGTCTAACAAGATGCCATACATCTATAATGAGTGTACGAAAGCAGAATACATTTTTCATGTTTCCAAGGAGGTGTTATGAAGGATGTATTTCTGTACTGTAGTTGTCATGAACAGATCAGGGTGGATCAAATAGAAGGAGTTGGCGCCACATTAAGAGCGGGGGGGGGGTTATGTAAGCCCACTTTCAGCGTAGAACATGCATACTGTTCAACAGTGACAAAACTGTGAATTGCAATATTAATATTGTGAGGCAGACACTTTGTTAAAGTGGCAAGTCTCGAAGATTTCCGCTTCGTTCTCTTTGGCGGCACCTATGGCGATAAGCGGTAACTGCAGGTGTGTTTTTGGACCGCATGTGTGAGTTGGGCCATCGTTTCAATCACCATTGTTGCCTCATTGGGCGATAGATAGTGACTTAACAGACATTTATTTACATGAAAATCTTCCAAATTATTACTTTAACGATATGATACGAATGGATATGAATGTCTGTTCGGCACATTATTTTTGTATTGGACTGCGCTGAAAGTTATTGGCAGAATGAGTTGAAGGGCCGTATAGGTGTAAGCTTTACAATACAAAAACGTGGAAACAGTGAGATTGGTTTGTCATTGGTGGTAGATTTGGACAGCACGTAGCGACAGGCAGACAGATGATGAAGTTAACCATGCTAAGAGCCACTCAGACAACACACACACGGGCAGCAACACAACACACAGACACAGAGCAAGGCAACACTCATATTAATCTACCTCAACTAAATCTAGATCTAGACTCAATGCATTGTGGACGAGTGAATACACATATCTGCTGTGTGCATGTAATCCGCTTCTACCTCGTTTTTAAAGCTGTTATAAGCCCTCTTAATCAGATTGTGTCACAGAGGTTAAATCGAGATGTTAACGCTATCTATACAAGGGGTGTATTAGCTAATACGCTATCTGCCGCCCAGCGAGAAAGTCAGCAGTACTTAGGTTTACAAGACGCACCTACTGAGGTCTTATTAGAACAGTAAGCTGAGGTCTTATTAGAACAGTAAGCTCCTCTCTTAGCCTGCTGTGTGAATGCATGGGCTTCTCAATCAATTTGTTCTTGACACACTTTTTCATAATGTCTTCCAACCCGATATACTTTTCACAAATTGAATTATGGTCCCGTGTGTCCACAGTGAAATGGTGTCATGCTAAACATAGCATGTTTCACGGCCAAGATTCATGATCACTTTACGGTACGCTGTTCACATATTCTTATAACCTACTTGTTGTAAAATAACAGTGTTACCAGGTGGACCGGGTCGTATTGGGGAATGATTCGATGAATCAGGTAAGAGGATGGGGGGGAAGTAAACAACAACAGGTCCAGGAGGGTCACTAGACCGTGCCAGATACAGGGTCACGTTACGACAGAGTTCAGGGCCCGGGGGGCGGGGCTAGAGATCCATACTGTTGTTAGTGTATGGGAGGGGTCTCTACTGTTAAGCAGGTTACTACCACCAGGGGTGAATGCACTCGGGACCAGCACTGATTTACCTGAGGTCAGTCTCGGAGATACTCCTCTGGTAAAAGTCCTCTTGGTTCTCCTCCAGAACCTCCTGGCGCTCCTCCACCCCGTCTCCCGTCCCCGTGCTCTTGGGTTTTTCCTCTTCGCTACCCCCTCGCTTTTTCTCCTCCGCTGATCCAGTCCCTGCTCCTGTTCCCACTTCCTGCCCTGGCTTCGTCTCCTGCTTCTCCCCCGCCTCCCCTAACTGCTCCTTCCCCACCCTCTCCTCCTCCTCCTCCTCCACCACCCCCCCCTCTCCTTCCTGAGACTGACTCCTCGACGATTGCAACGCGCTGACAGACAGAAGACAGAAGCCCATGCGAAGCAAAAGCAAAGCAAGAAAACAAGAAACCAAGAAAGCAACATGTGAATAATGTCATGTATGACATTATCGTGTGTTTATACAGTTCTACTGGCATGTAGAAACACATAGATGTACACACACCAAAAAAAACAGCACTGTGAACATACAGTGAATACGGAGATAAAATGGTCCATGCAAATATTTTGTATCATTTTCTGTTTCCTATTTGTGTGTGTTATCAGTTATGGACGCCTCCCAGCCCCCATTTGGACCATTAGAGTTCAACCGTTTGACTCCAGTTGTTTCTTGCTGAACTCAGCATAGAGTTGGAAATGACACTCACTACTAGTGGGTGCACTTTTTCACTGCATGAAACAAATACGTTCAAACAGTTTGAAGGCTCTCTGGACATGGGAACACAAATAACAGTCGGAGGGGAGGGTGGTGTCGGGTCCATTCCTGATAATACTTGGCTATGTGTTTGTGGAGATCAGCCTACCGGATCTTGCGGTTTCCCTGTGGCCTCTCTGATTGGACAGACATGTAGCTCGTGCCGCTGAACCGAGAGGCACTACTGGTTCTCGACGCAGCGGACACGTCGCTGACATCGCTGTCCGAAGATTTGGCCGACAGGTTGTCCGAACCCCGAGGATCTCGTCCCGATCGCTGGAGTGAGAAAAAGACACAGACACAGAAATATAAGTTTGAATGTGACAGTCACCTTTATACTAATCTCGGATCCCCAGCAGTCCTACTATGTTACAGCAGAACTTCTGATCCAGCGGTCCTACTATGTTATAGCAGAACTTCTGATCCAGCAGTCCTACTATGTTATAGCAGAACTTCTGATCCAGCAGTCCTACTATGTTATAGCAGAACTTCTGGGGGAAGACGGCACAGAGCCTGGGCCAGAAAACAGAAACTGCAAGGGGCGGAGTTACGCCTTGCTTCCTGTTTCGTTACGAAGATATTAAACTGAAGATATTAAACTGAAGATATTAAACTGAAGATATTAAACTGAAGAAAACTAATTCAGGCGAGTGGTTGAGGCGTTCAGAAGGGGTGTATTTCTACACAGTCTACACGGTGTTGATTTGAAACCTTTACAGACACTTTTTTACAGTTTACTACCGCTGGCCGAGTTTGTGTTCACCAATTACCCGCAACATGATTGGTCGAAACGAATATGAAGCGAAAGAAAGTGAAACGCCCCGCTGACCCAGATTTGAGCGCGTCAGCCGCCATGATTTGTGTGACCAACCTTTATACCCGCTATCATCCGGACATATAGACGTATATTAATATAGACGTATATTAAAAATATATATATAAATACTTCCCCACAGAAACTCAGATCTATTAAACCTCCCTGTAGTGTAGCCATTAAAAGATTAGACAATTGTGTCAACTATGAAATTTGAAACTTAAACTATGTAAACTACAGCAGATAGTTGAACTGTTTAAGTGTGTGCTGGACTGGAGCGCGTGAAGCGTTACCGTAACTGATGCTGGTATGCGGAGGACTGTGAGTGACTGTGCTATTCTTCAAACAACGTGAACTAATAATAAATATCCCCGCACGGCCAACACCTCTATGTCCACGGCCAGACGACGCTCCGTACAAAAAAAGAACACGAAACTTTTTATAGACTTCTTACAAACACTTGGCCTGCTTCCCAGAGGCCAATAGTTCGCATAACACCGACATAAAAGGATAGCGGGACGCACACGCACCTTCTTATATGGCCCGGCCTCGTCTCGCAACAAGACAGCGCCGGCTGGCTGGCCCGGACCTCTGTAAACAAGCCGAGCACCTCCTCGTAGCGGAGTAGTACACACACGATAGTCTGGAGAGACTCAGGCCGGCACGCCAGGCCTTCCACGAGGAGAGCGCTCATACATCTACTGAAGCTCTATTAGATGAAGCCTATCAGAGAAGATTAGCTTTGTGTTGAATAGACGTGTGTGCGTGAGTGTGCGGGTGTGTGTGTGTGTGTGTGTGTGTGTGTACGTGTGTGTACGTGTGTGTGTGTGTGTGTGTGTGCACGTGGGTGTGTGTGTGCACGTGTGTGTGGTGGGGGTGAGTGTGTATGCATCAGCTGATAAGGGCTTTTTAGATGGTGGACGTAAGTGTGTGTGGCCTTAATTCATATTCATCTCCGGATCTCTGGGTCTATGCAGGGGTTGTGTCCGTGCACACATCAGGAGCGTTCAGCATCAGCTGAACGAATGGCTTGGCTCTGTTGCCAAACATGACAGTGGAGACACGACGCAGATCTGCAAATGACTTTCATCTAAATATCTATTAAGACAGACGTGACTGCTGATTGTCTCCGTGACTTTGCATAAATATGAATATGAAATATGAAATATGTTTCCACGATTTGACTGCATACATGCAGCCATTCGCTGTATTTCAAGCATATGGCAAATGATGTCTGCTGGTAAACAATAAAACATATATTTATTACAGACTATGTGATTGTTATTATTATTATTATTTTAGTTTTCTCTGTGTTTCCTCATTTGGTAGAGTCCTGTCACCTGTGATAATGACTGATTGTGTTCCCTTGTGTTCTTGTTGGTTCCTTTAGTTTCTGTGTGTCATCTAGTCTAGTAACACTCTGCTTTGTAGTCTCACAAATGAGACTTGAGATGATATAAAGTCTGATGGCAGACAACCTCAAGTCTGGGTGAACTTAGCTTCACTTTCTTTCGCTTCATGTTTGTTTCAACCGATCGTGTCGCTGGAGGCGGGGATCTGTAAGCGCGTAATTGGTGATCACAAACTCAGCCAGCGGTAGTAAACCGTAAAAAAGTGTCTGTGAAGGACACACAGTGCAGACCGGCCACTGTAGGAATACACTTAAGTGTACAATAAGCTTCCTCCACTGGCCCTCCCCGGACACCGAGTCGCTCGAGACACAACGACACACACGACCGGTCACCTTGTGGTAGTCTTGCTCCAGTCTGGAGTCGGAGCCATGCCTGTACTTGTTCATGTTCAGCTTCATCTGCCTGGTCCTCTCCTCCATGTCCACACCTGAGAGGGGGGAGAGAGACAAGAGTGTCGGGGTTCACATCCAGGTGTGGCCGGTCGTGTGAGAGATGCTGGTGGCTACACAGTGGAGAAGACGGAGGTGTGTGTGCCATGAGGAGCAGGAGACGTCTGAATGAATCAAAGCTGAATGGTCACAGACAAACACAAACAAACAAGCGAATGCTGGTCATTGATTCTGACCTCACTGGTCAAGGATCCTGCTACTGGATTATGATTCTACTCCAGAGATAATATATTGACCATGATTAATAATATACCGATATTATTAGGGCACGTTAAAAGAAGTGTAAAAGAAGATACATAATAGAGAAAGAAATAGAGAAAAACAAATAAGTATAAATCGATAAATACATGAATAAATAAACACGTCAGTAAATAAATGGGTAAACTACAACCAGCAACATAGTCCATATTATCTCCTGAATGTGAATATATCAGTGAGCCCACAAGCAAACCCCTTTTGATAAAACACTTTATATTACAAAACCTAAGCACCGTCGCACAAGAAAAGGAGTAGAAATATTCTGTTGGCTCAGAGCAGCCTGCTCCGCTCTCTGACTGTGTCCTGTCCTGGTTCCCATGTTGCCTGGGTGAACACGTGTGAATCTAAAGTCCTGCTACTTCTCTGCTGTCTAAGAATGTATTGTGTCTAATGGTGCATTCGAATGGTGAAAATTATCATAGCTATTTTTCAAGGACCCTTTTTAAACATCCATGTTGTGTGATGGCAATGAATATAGCAACGATGAGTACATAGACGCATGCATTACACACCCATGCACACGCACACCTCCCCCCCACACGCACACACACACACACACACACACACACACCCATACAGGCAAGTGTAATTTCTCCATCATAATCCTGTTTCTTACCAGGTCTGTCTGACTTGTATTTTACAGTTCAAATAATACAATAAAAAGTCAGAGAGCTTCTGACTCATGTTAAATGAGTATTTAAACTAGGAGTCAACTCTTTTACATGTTGGGATGCAAGTGCATTTCATGATTTACAATGGATTTCATTGTTGTTCACTGTTGTTTTGTTTTGTTGTTGATTACAGTGACATCTAACGGTTAAAGTAAATATGATGTTTGCTTCTGTCATTTGAAATGATGGAGAAATGGCACGTATCACAACAAGAGCTGCTGCTGCCGCTACGCCAGTATGGACCAATCAAGCTCATACCCATCACGTCCATGCTCAGGTCCACAGTCAGGAAGCCAGGGAGCACAGTGGGAATGACATGACTCTGTGTCTTAGAGCAGACAGGAAGCCAGGGAGCACAGTGGGAATGACATGACTCTGTGTCTTAGAGCAGACAGGAAGCCAGGGAGCACAGTGGGAATGACATGACTCTGTGAGGAAGTGAGGACATTCTATGCCGATAATGATGAAGATCGATTTCAGCGAAAAGCAAGTGCAAGAAGCAGGCTTACAAGCAGAACATCAAAAAGGGGAGGAAGAAGAAGAAGAAGAAGAAGATGAAGAAGAAGATGAGGAAGACGATGAAGAGGAGGAAGATGAAGAAGACAAAGAGGAAGAGTGGGAAGAGGATGAAGAAGAAGAAGAAGAAGAAGAAGAAGGGGAAGAAGAAGATGAGGAAGAAGAGGATGAAGAAGATGAGAAAGAAGAAGATGAGGAAGAAGAGGATGAGGAAGATGATGAAGAAGAAGAAGAAGAAGAAGAAGAAGAGGAAGAAGAAGATGAGGAAGAAGAGGAGGAGGAAGAAGAGGATGAGGAAGTGGGTGAAGACAAGGGAAAGGAAGAAGAAGACAAAGAGTAAGAGGAAGAGGAGGAAGAAGAGGGAGTGAGGGCAGCAGAGGGAGACAGACCTGAGTTCCTCCAACTGGGTGAGTCCGCGTCTTCGGGGATCACATCACAGAATGAACAGACACAGACCGAGGAGAGGAGGTGACGATGAGAGGACGCTCGGAGGGGGGAGGAGGGGAGGTGACGATGAGAGGACGCTCGGAGGGGGGAGGAGGGGAGGGGGGGGGGAGGGGACGGGGGGGGGGGGGGGGGGGGGGGGGGGGGTGGGGGGGGGGGGGGGGGGGGGGGCGGGGGGGCGGGCGGGGGGGGGGGGGGGGGGGGGGGGGGGGGGGGGGGGGGGGGGGGGGGGGGGGGGGGGGGAGGTGGTGGTGGTGGTGGTGGTGGTGGTGACCGTAAGGCACGCGCGTGTGTTCTGCTGGTGAGGAGGACGAAGGTTTGCTGTGGTCGCCCTTCGCTCGGCTGCCGTGGTGC
>OOFB01031176.1:4434-15443 GCA_900323305.1 Trachyrincus murrayi
CCCCCACCCCCGGGCACTACATTACAACACACCCCATTGACTGGTCTGCTCTAATAGGCAACAGTAAAGCTAATATATATATCCAGGGAGGCTCATTGAGGATACCCTGATAGCAGTGTTCTCACCGTTGGATGGTTGTAGTTTACAAGCTATTGGGCTTGTTAGCGCTTGGGCTTGTTAGCCCCGAGCCACGGTGATGTCACTACGAACGCTATAGTTACAACGTGAAGCATCGTCGTCCGTCTTAATATAAAACCTCATCGTGGTGCTGTCTGGGTTACAGAAAATGACATACAAATGAAAGGAGATGGGGGGAGGGGAGTGGGGGGGGGGTAATAAACCGGTAATAAATCAATCATTATTAATTTCAAGCCTTGATTGTTCTGCTTTCAACAACCACGTCACCACCTACGACCTGCCTAGGATCTGTAGGTCATCTGCTGCAACACAACTATACGAGGGTGGGGAAATCACCTGTTTGTTGGTTTTACACAGTATTACACTACAGATACAACCTAGGATATGCAGCTCATCTGCCACTACACAACTATGCACACCTATACAACTACGCACAATGACACATACAGACACAACCTAGAATCTGCAGCGACTCAACCACACACACAGGCTACAGGCTACTGCACAGACCTACACATCCGCTACACAACTACACAGACTGATACCACTACACTGTGTGGCACTGCAAACTGTTTCCCATAATATGAGTAAGGTTACAACAAAACTACACAGACACAACTATAGACAACTACAAACACCAATACCCAAAAACACACAGACACAACTATACACTTCTACATGCACACAATGACACACAAGTACACAAACACAACTACACGCAACAACCACGCATACACACAGACACGATTATACACAACTACACAGAGACACACACAACTACATGCCGAGCAATATCAAGGGATGGGCGAATTGTCTGTCACTAGCGGCAGCAATCATGTCGTTCGATCATACAATATTGCTGTGACCAGTGTTCCCTTCAATGTTTCCACTCGCCAAGTCCCGCCTCCCAAACCCCAAGCGGCTACTTTGATTGGTCTTGTGGCCTAGTGGTAGTTGTGGCAGGAGACCAAGGTTTAGAGGACTAAACCACTATAGATAGATAGTGATTTAGTGCTCTAGTGCTGAAGGGGGTAATATCAGGAGAGAAACAGCAGTACCAAACAGGTTAGTGCTACACAACCAAAGCTGGAGAGGGAGAGTGCAGGGTAGCCATAGGAATCAGAGATACAAGGTTAGTAAATGTATATACATTTGTTTTATTAGTGGCCGTGCAAACAGTTACAGTGAGTAGATCAAAGGGCTTTCTAAAGTCCTACAAGACTACTAGCGCTGGATAATCACAAATCACAAAATGAAGCTGGAAGACGTTGGGACTGAAAGTCTATAGGTTGCTGCTCACACATTATTATATATTATATATTATGTATCCTACTATGGTTTATTCTATACTAAAATAAAAAAAACTACCACAGACACGACTACACACAGAGATAACGTTGCACTCACACAAGTACACAAACACACGCACACACACACAAGTACACAAACACACACACACACACACACACACACACACACAACTACAGACAGGTGCAAACTTAAGACTCTAGCTGGAGCAGACGGGTTTCCGGATAAACTCTGAAATGTAAATGAATGATGAGCACTACACCGGGCAATGCAAGACTCAGTACCTCTGCATACTTCTTGGCTGTTCCCTCAACTCATTAACTATTAACACTATATTATCCTACAGAGAGTTTTATTTTCCAGACGTGACAAAACCTCCACTTGATATTGAGAACAACTCGAGCTCACAGCAATGAAACAGGAGCCCGGGGAGAGATAGACAAAGTGAGCGATGGAGAGAATGGATGGAGAGGCAGAGAGTGTTTAAGGGGATGAAATGAGGACAGTGTTGGCAGATCGAAAATATATGTTGTCACACACAGAAGTGTATGCACGCACACACACACACGCGCACACACACGCACACACACACACACACACACACACACACACACACACACACACACACACACACACACATGCACATGCCCACGCACACATACAGCCATGCAAATGATCTTAACTTTAGATTGCTATTAGATATTTTGTTCAAACATTATCCCATTCAATGACCTGCACTTTTGGGAACTCGTCCATGCCGTGTTTATTCACCCGTGACTGTGACTGATACTGATAATAATAATAATAATAATAATAATAATAATAATAAAAGCCTACTCTGTTTACCTTTTTCCATTCCACAACTCCAAGTGGAACAAATCTTGATCAACCACAGCACAGCATGATAATGACACAGCTTGGCAAAGAGATAAGAGAGTGTGTGTGTGTGTGTGTGTCTGTGTGTGTGTGCGTGCCTATGTGTGTGCGTGCGCGCCTGTGTGTGTAGACAAACAGCACACAGAGGAGTGATCTTTCAAATCTTTCAGATGAGTAGATACACAGACAGAGCGGCTTCAAATGTTAACCAACTGCTTCATATCTACTGACCTCTGTAGGAAAGACAGGCAAACAACCTGCCATGTTTTACAATATCACAGTTTCCTTTCCTATTCACTGCTAAACACCCCTTCCCAGCAGATAAGTTAAGCCCATGCCCATTGAATGTCCTTGCAACTAATTAAACTCACAATATTATCAAAGCAAAGGCACTTTCAAGAGTGATTAGGACGGGGGGCTGTGCAGAAAGTAGGAGTCTGATACATACATACAATAGAGATTAAGAGGAAGGAAGAGCCGCAGGACAAGACAGAGCTAATGAGTGTCACCTTGGTCGACACCACATCCTCGCTGAGCACCGGCCAGCTCAAATGTTTCGATACATCTTCTGGTTCTGCTTCGTCAGATGCCTTTGAAGATGCATTTTCGACAGAGTTGCTGAATATCATAAGACGACAGAGTTGAATGTTTTATCTTTTTTAACCCAAATGACGAGAAAATGAAATGAAAATGGAAAATGAAACCTAGTCCATACCAGGAAACACATAATGAGTTATAATAGGCACCATCACTGTAGGCTGCCGGTGTAGTGAAGCCAATCTATACTGTACACCTCCTTGGAGAATAGACCCTTTTCACAGAGGTGTTATAGACAAACACGGGTGTCGCTCATAACACTAATTATGGGTCTGCTCCTTTTATGTACCAGGACATGGGTAGCAGACTTATCTTCACTAGTTTAGTCTACTACCCGTGTCCTGGTACATAAAAGGAGCAGACCCATAATTAGTGTTATGAGCGACACCTGTGTTTGTCCTACGACGACACCTCTGTGAAAAGGGTCTGTGAGGGTAGTCTAGTAGTGCAGTGAGCTGAGCAGCCGAGAGTCTCGAAATGATGACTACTATACAGGCAACAAATGACCCAAAAAGACATGTCGTCATTTCACTTCACCTGAATGGCTTTAATTTTTAGAAGTCCCAGCAGGTGCATGACAGCACCTGCTGGGACTTCTAAAAATGAAAGCCATTGGATAAAAAGAAAGGTTTAACTCCATCCCTCTCCCCTCCCTTTCCCTAATCCTAAAATAATATATGTATTCAATTTGTATATATTTTTTTATTCTACTACTGTCCTGTACTTGCTGCTGTGGCACCGGAATTTCCCGCCTGGGATCAATAAAGTATTATTGCGTTTTATTCTGTCTTGATTGAAAACTGGTGGTTTAGGAGCTTCGTGACTCGTTCACAATCCTTTATTACGTCACTATTTCTGTCATCATATCAAAGCACTGCAGCACCAGACTCAGTTACAATGAGAAGAGCACAATACCGCTAATAGGGGTATTCAGGCCTTTCAAATGATAGCTGTGGAGTGTGTGTGGTTGGTTAAACCAGCCACCACCACACACACTCAGGAGGAGCGTGGACATGTCAGCACGTGCCACCTGCTCTGCTGTAAAACCAAGCTCAACCATGCAATACACCGGTTTAATCATCAACTACCTGTGTCCTGCTGTTCGGAGGAGCCCTGAGAAGCCACTTTAGTGGCATGTGGCAGGGGAAACTGCTACAGACAGAATTAAGTATATTGCCATGTACATATACACACACACACACACACATAGTAAAACACAGGGTGGAAGAAAATAAAGGACCACGTTTAATGTTTTATAATACAAAATGTTTTTGGTTTGGTTGGTTTCTGTATTGGCCCAGAGGTCTGCATTCCACCCTGGGAAAGCACACAGCGACTGCATCTGTTTGCTTTGTTCCAATAAATGACCTTGCTTTTAGATCTGTGTGTGTGTGTGTGTGTGTGTGTGTGTGTGTGTGGCATGTCAACAACCGACTGATCTAAAGCTTCTCAAACGAACACTGCGGTGTCTCCAGTACAACATGGTTTCAGCTCTCAGCATCATGCATGACTCCACACAGGGAATAACGTAATTATTTTCATAGCTTGCTATGAGTTGCTTTAGTGCTGTAGTTCATTACTTTCTGGTGTTCCATTACTGGTAAATCATGATTAAATTAATAAAGTGCATTGATTTAAAGTCATAATTGAGTGCTGAATTTCCCCCTGGTGTAATGGGAGTGCATGGAGCGTATGCTGGGTTTCAGCCACGTATTGTTTTGGTAAACGTTTGAAATAAGGTTGGCAAGCGTTCACGATGCCACTAAATAATACAAGAATCTCATCTCTTCTACGAGGTGAGCCGAGCCATGAGCCCTTTTACAACACTGATAGAATAGTCCTTCCTTCATCCCAGATAAATACACGTTTCTCTTGGTCTCTTGCTCTCTCTCTCTCTATCCCTCTCTCTCTCTCTCTCTCTAGCCCTCTCTCTCTCTCTCTCTCTCTCTCCCCTCTCTCTCTCTCTCTCTCTCTCTCTCTCTCTCCCTCTCTCTCTCTCTCTCTCTCTCTCTCTCTATCTCTCTCTCTCTCTCTAGCCCTCTCTCTCTCTCTCTCTCTCTCTCTCGTCCCTCCGTGCCCTCAGCCTTGCCTTTAAACTGCAAAGTGTTGCACGCAAGATTGGACATAACATGCAGAGAGAATGAAATAGAGACAGATGGAAAGTCAAAGTGAGGTTATGTGTATGTCCTCCTGTGTGTGTGTGTGTGTGTGTGTGTGTGTGTATGTGTGTGTGTATGTGCATGCATGCGTGCGTGTCTCTGTTGGTGCTAAGTGGCTGAGTAACAGTGTGTTCGTAAGAAAGGGGTAGAGGTGCTCTTATAAAAATCCTTGTGACGTTTGCGTATGCGTGTGTGAAAGTATAGACACACATGCATGCTTATGTGTGAGCGTGGCACATGCTTATGTGTGCGTGGAGTGAATGTATGTGTATGTGTGTGTGTGTGTGTGTGTGTGTGTGTGTGTGTGTGTTAGGGTTAAAACATTGAGGTTTACAGTTCAACGGTAAAAAAAGCAACTTGTATAATTAAGCGAGAGCATCTTATAACGTGTTTCCAATGTGCCATGAGCTGCTATGCTCTCTTCTGCCACAGGGTGGAAGCAATCATCTGCAAATCACCATTTCCCCATTCTTGGTTCATACATAATAAACTCATTAACTAATCCAGTATAAGGCTACTAGGCCTGTTTGAGTAATAGACTAGCCATGAATTATGACCTTCATAAGCTTGCTATAACTTTGTGTTAGTAGGCTAGGCTAGGCCTATAAGCCGAAAGGAATTATTAAATCAGCATTATATCTGGCTATCGGTTGCCACAAACGGGGTGATTTTGACAAGCAGTTTCACCAGGAGATGGAGCGACATAGCCAGCCAGCTTAAACACAGCAATAGCATCGTATTTCATGTTGTTTCTCCATATTCTGCATATATAGTTTGATATAGTTTGAGACATAATTTTATCATACTCATTTGCACTCATCTTACCTGCTAGGTCGTGGAAGAAAGAAATTCGCCAGGACTTTCTACCTCGCTTTCATCAATATCTATACAGCCTAAGCTTCACGCCCATATCGACCATAAAGCCATAAAGGTAGGGCTAATTTTGGGGAAAATAAAAAACGGGGAATTCGATCTGGCATTCAATTGAGGATTTAAAGTCAACAAATTAAATGCAATGTATGCCAAAGATCATTCATTAATTCTGCCTTTATTCTCCGACACACTCAACATGCAGCATGTGCAAGTGAGTAAATTTTCAAGTGAGTAAATTTTCTCTGAATGTCTGCAATTGGATTTTAGTCGTTCACAGACAGGGGACTTCGCATTTTTTTTTAACTAGCTCACATGCGGTGATAGCGCTAGCTCCCATTTTAGCGCCTTCATTATAATAGGCTCATGCCTCATGCTCAAGCACATCCCACTGATTGGCTGACGTCAGATCAAATTCTCTAGCCTCAAATGAGTGTGAAAAAAATGAAACAAGTGCTTATAACAAGGGACGTATTTTGAGACGGTATTGATATGGACATCATTTTATACAACCGTGATGTACCGCTATTGGAGAATCGCCCGTGTGTGTGTTTGTGTGGCATCCCGGAAATGACCTGTTCATTCATGTATGAGTCGTCTCTCGAGTCGTCTCTGGTCGATTCTGACCCCACGGAGACACTAACAGATACACACAGCATGGAGCGGTGATGCTAAATCAAGCATCTTATGCAATCGTATTGTCACTTCTTGAGTGATTTACTTGTGTGGCCGTAGCCCCTTGCCACATGCCACAGAAGTGGCTTTCACACTCCACCTAAGTGGCTTTTCTGGGCTCCTCCAACTCACAGGACACAGGAAGCTGTTGTAAAAAAGCTGTTGCTATTGGCGAGATGGTAAAATGTTACAGGCAGCGCAGGTGTTACCTGCCGACATGTCAGAGCTCTTCCCTGAGTGTGTGTGGTGGTGGCTGGTTTAATCTGTGGGCCTTGATTGGTCAACGCACCACAGGTGTGCAGCCTCACCCAGCCCCAGAGTCTAATCAGTCTGACTCAGGCCAGGTGAGGCTGCTTAAACCAGCCACCAACCACACACACTCCACAACTTGTAATGCAATTCCATACAAGCATTAGAAGTGTGAGTTTCCAGTTGAGCACGTATAATGCAATGCATTTGTAACACAGCCGCATAGCAGAGTTTAGGAGGAAGATGCAGAGGAGCTGGAATATTTAGTGTGGTTCTACTTCATTGAATTCTAAAACATTTTAGATTCAGAGTGAGGAAGGCGAAGACATTTCCACAATCAATTCTTCTCTGAATTGTATTGTTTTTTTTGATAGAGAAAAGACTGCATACAGAGGAAATTACGCCGACTGTTTGTGTTCTGATTTGACAGTCAGCCACCGTGGACTTGTGTATTCATCAGTTCACAACCAATCAATCCTTTAACTCCAGAGCCACGCCCACACTGCCCGAGGTCATGTGATCACAGGAGACAACCCTGGAAAACAGCATGCTCAAATGAACACACTCACATCTAATAACACAAACAAAATACTATTCCAGACAAACAAGCACTACATCTACCATCACATAAGTACAACAATATTAGTGTCATATTCAGGATTGCCACTTGGTATGACAAGTTACAGACAAAATGCAATAAAATATGTAATTAAATGGCTTCATGGGGAGTGGTGCCACCTTTAATCTAGCCCTAAGCTTTACAATGTAGGTAGGAGTATGAGATATATGAATCGAGAATAACATACTGAAAGATCTCTCCCAGGGTCACGGTCATTTTGAATTGGACAGTTTAAATGTGTGGGTGCATGTATACTAAATACATGCACCCACACACAGACATGTATTTAATGAATTGCTCCTCTGACTTAAAAACATCAAGATGTGCATCAAGATGATGGTGTGTGTGTGTGTGTGTGTGTGTGCGTAAGTGCGATGCATGAAGCACCACACACGCCCATGTGCTATCTCTAAAGACAGGCCTCCCGTCCTTCCCCTCTCAATAGCAGAGCGTCCGCCTCATATCGAGACGCGGTGATGAAGTGACGAGAGAGAAGAGAGGAGCAGGGCCGATGATGGAGTGTGATGACTCCAAGACGCCTGACTCCACAGGCCCGTCTCTCTCTCTCCCCGCCCGGACCTCTGGCTCGTCTCTGACTGGATGACTTATGCACTAATTAACACCAACGTTGACCAATTCATACTGAATGGGGAACTGAAGTTCAAGAGAGCCACAGTGTACACTGTCTGAGAGACACTGTCTGAGAGACAGTGTACACTGGAAGCTTGTTGGTTAAATTTAACCAAAGCGTGTTGGTTAAATGTGAGCGAGTGACCAAGGGATCAACGTTTAAATGTAAACGCCTGCAGCTTGGATTCAGTGGATCGATGGGAGCGTATCGACTGCTGCTGTGTTTTCCCTCTCCCGTGTGTCTCTGTTCTGTGTTGCAGTCTATGTTTGGCCTGGCTCCAGAGTGTTAGCTTGCTACTACATATGCTACTCTCGCTGGTCTCCATCAGGGGAGTGCATCACAGGGAGAAAATGCAGATTAAAAAACAAACAAAAAAACAACTGCTCGTCTTCTTTCTTTTACCTCTCCATATTTCATGGTCGAGGGCATCCATTTATAATACATGAACGCCAGGAGTGTCTGCGCCTGACACGACGTGAGTGACTGTGGGCTGCCTTGTTGCTTTCTCTTGTCATCATGTTCTCCCTGGCTCGCTCCCCGGGTGTCATTTAGGCCTCTAGATCATCGGGAAACCCTTCTGTGTCTGTTATACCATCTACCAGTCCTCCGCTGTTGCACTATTAGGGTAACTCACTTTTAGAATGACTTGTTACACTATTGTATTTCATACCGACTATATTTCTATTCTATTCTATACTCCTCTGCTTGTAAGGACACCACAAATAGATTTAGTCAAATTTGTAATTTGTAATATTAATATTACATATTAATATTACATATATATAGATATAGATATTAAAGGTGCTGTAGGTAAGATTTAAGAGTTATAATTAGAGTGTGATTCGTTACAAATGCCATAGCCATCTGTCAGCTATTAGTGAGTGAAATGCTCTGTGAGAAAATCTGTTCTGGTTGACGCGTCTGCTTCTGCATGAGATGATTTAAATTTTAGATCGCCCTTGGCTCATTTCTGACCAATCATCTCTTCCCTGATTGGTGCCGGGAATCCATCTTGCCTGTCAATCACAGGCGTGCACAGTGTTATCATAGCTCCACCTCAGGTGTGTGCAATACTTGCAATACTTTTCAATGGCGGACAAATGTAGGGAGGGAGGGGGCAGAGACGAAGGGGGGCATTTTTCTCAAATCTTGCCTACAGCAGCTTTAAGGGACACCATCAGAGACTGAGATGACAGTGAGTCAGACAGGGATCCGTGTCCTTTAAACCCTGGCAATGAATGCTTGTCAGACAAGTCAGGCATAAGCATGAGATGGACACAGTGTGACCACATGCCAGGACAAGTATCCAACAAGACACCGGCAGCATGAGGTTACATGCTGCACTCACTTTATCACAGGGGCCCAGTGACAAGCAATTTCACGCCATTTAAAAGAGATCCACATCTATGACCCGTGATACCTAATGGAAACTAGGTCTCTGTAGGCATGGGCACACATAAAAACAGCAGCAAAATATACTCATTCACTGGTTAGTTTAATGAGAGAAATCAGTTTCTCTCAAAACAGCAAGCCATAAATCATTTTTGGCTTAATCAGTCAATCAAGTGTTAGCACCAAGTGCAGTAACACATACATTTTTTATCATAAAAAGAAAAGGGAAAACATAATCTAAGCACTAAACTAAAAGTTAGAGTAGTGTGCAACAGTGTGAAGTCGGAAGTAGGATACGGTCTAAGCACTATGCAAATTTCAGTACGTTTACATGCACAGCTGTCAAGGAATTTCAAGATGTTTAGAGCTCTCATTACATCTAACATGAAAGACTCCTCGTCTGAACAGTGAGCCATCATAGGTCAATAATGTGTAAATACCGAACACTCTCTTGTTTATGTATTTGGTGAACCAGCTGTTTCCAAATGGAAGTGATCTATGACCATTTGGTGCATGTGCATAATTAATGAACTGACCTGAAACCTGTTTAAGGTGTTTACATGACAAATTACATAGGATAAGGATTGGGTTATCTACGCATTTTAAAAGGGTTAGGCTCCAGCAAAAACTGAAAACGTGTAACTGAACCAACCTAAGGTGTTCATGGCAGTTAAGAAACTGGGTTTATTGCCTTAACCACGTTAAAATTGCATTTTTAGTCTGACTTGTAGTGGGTTTGACTGACAGTTGGAGGGTCTTCAACCCTCAGTGTTGGAACTAGGAGTTAGTTTACCCCTTGCAGTATCAGTGCATCGTCATGTCCCGTAGCATATAATAAGCACAGAACTCTGGGGTCTAGATCTGAGCTTGTGCACATCCTGCACAGAATCAATTAAATCTGGATAATAGCCTATCACCAAGGTTCATACACCATGACCAACAAAAAGACAATTGAATGACCACACACACATACACAGGAAATTCTGAGTCTCAACTTTGGCCATTAGTGAACAATGGTGTGTGACACATGCTGTCCACTCAACATGATGAGTTTTAATTCATAATTAAGAGTCAGGTAGTCAAGGAAGTTGGGGTGCAGGCATATATGTTCATGTAGTACCTAAAAAAACTAAAATCAACGAAATAAACTGAAAGCAAAGACTCATTTTCTCTTGTGAATACAAAACATTTAATTAGTTATAACATGTTATCAATTATTTATTCAATTCAATAATTACCAACAATTAGCATTTGACTCATCTCAAAAGCTAAACGAACCAGAAAGGTAGGCCTTAAAAATAGTACTTGATTAATCCCAGACGGGAAATTTATTTGGAAAGTTGACACGACAGCATTAGCCAAATGTTATTCATCATACCACAGCAAATTATCTAGTTTTGATCGTTGATCCATGTCCACCTGCACAGCCGATTGGACAGCGCCCCCCCCCCCCCCCCCCCCCCCCCCCCCCCCCCCCCCCACCCCCCCCCCACCC
>OOFB01031177.1:0-12475 GCA_900323305.1 Trachyrincus murrayi
CCCCCCCCCCCCCTTCGCTTTTTTGCTTTCTTTCTCTCTTTGATTTCTCTTCTATTCCTTCTCTTGGCTTTGTATGTTGTGTTTACTGGCTGCTGGGTGCGTCACTCCAGGGAATTGGTGGTAAGACTGGGGCTATCGGTCCAGATGACCTCCGCGCCATGGCGCTGGTGGTGGTGGTAGTGGTGGTGGCACTGATGTGAGAACGTGGGTGGGGAAGCAGAGGTTGGAGGTTTCCAAGGGTGAGAACTAGGACCAGAGTGTTGGAGGAACTTTGGTACAAGACTGAGGCTGAGCCTAAACGTTCAGCTCAACCCATGAAGCTTGTGGATCTGACATTAGGTCTCCGGGGTGAGATTAAAGAGGAAGGTGCGAGAGAGCCCTTAATCCCAGGAGGAGATGGAGATGGTCTGCAGTGGGGGAAGTCGGTTCCAGACAGGAAGTTACCTCACTGCAGTGGTTCCAGACACTAAGTTGTCTTCACTGGAGGGGTTCCAGACAGGAAGTTGTCCTTCTAGAGATGTTCTGCAGTGTTTCAAAACAGCAAGTTGTCTTCACTGGAGATGTTCCGGACAGGAAATTGTCTTCACTGGAGATGTTCCGGACAGGAAGTTGTTTTCACTGGAGGGTTCCAGACAGGAAGTTGTTCTTCTAGAGATCCTCTGCAATGGTTCCAGATAGCAAGAGAGAGATGAGGACGGTTGGTTCTCTCCGTCGTTAGTGACAAGATCTGGGAAGAGGAACAAAAATAGAGAGGAGGAAGAAAAAGAGAAGGGGGGGGAGAGAGAGAGGGGGGGAGGGAGAGGGAGTCATCGGGAGGGGAGACAGGGATCAGAGGGATCAGAATAAATCAACAGAATAATTTAGCATGACAAAAGGATAATCACATCTTGGCAAAAACTGATCTAATATGTTCAATATTATCAGTCAACAAGTAAGTATGTTGTTTTTTTAAGCACATTATTTACTATGGATTCCTGTTCTTGTAATCCCTGTTCCGTGAAGAAAAGATACAAATCTGAGAACGGCCGTGTAGATTTCACAAACCTCAGGAATTATGACACACTGAATTAAACTCATGTCTGGTGAATTCAAAAGTTGGCATGGGAACAAAAAGAAGTCACAAGTGATCAAAGTGCAATGGACCGACTCTGGCTGGAAAATACAAAACACTCCTTAAGGCATTGTCGAATTTTGTGGTTGGATTGGGCCTGCAAGTGTCAAGTCTCGCCTGTATTTACAGATTTAGCCAGGGAGGTCACACACAACATCTCTGGCAATAGAAATTCCTCCCTTGTAGCTAAAAAAAAACACAAGAAAAAAACACAAGAGGACCTTATTAGGCAGACAAAGTGTTCTTCTTCATTACAATATTGGAAAAACCAATTTGACGATTCAATCATTATGTTCTTAGTCAAACAAAGAAATTAAACCAAACTATGTGTTTTTAGCAGAAAGCCTGCTTAATGTTTTGACTTCACACTTTAGATAACACATTCCAGATGAACTGAAAACAAGAACACTGTGCTACAACACCACCACGAAGAAATGTTCTTTGGCAAAAACTCACGTAAACGTCACTTTCTCCTTACAATAGAATTGACGTTTTTCTTTTGTGAAACTTTACCATGGCTCATTCATACACCGTCCGATTCAACATCCTCAAATTAAAATGGAAAAAAACTGAATCATGTTTGACAAAAGCTCCTGTTCGGCATTAGACTTGTCAACCTTGTGGCGCTACATTCATTCATCCGCTCTATTCCTGACACGTTTCCTTTTTTGTGTAAACAAGTCATCAAAAGCATCAAGCCCCTAAGCCCTTGTCAACGGCTTTAAAGAATGGAAACATCGTTGACACCTCTTGACTACAGCCATATTAGATGCATCAGGAGGACCGCTAGTCGGTTAGCTGAGACAGTGAAACGCTAGGAGAGAGGGGCCGAGACGGTTTCTAGACCAATCAAACCACAACCAAGCTAGAACCAGGGAGCCCAGGAGGTGTTAAAGCAATTTGTTGTGAAACTTAACCTGCCAAGAAGACGCTTACATCAGCCAATCAATGATCAGCTCCTGCTCTTACTCCACAGAGACCGCCAATAGAATGAAAGATCCCTTGGTCCAGCTCTATTTTCTAGAAAACACATTCTTTGCTAAACTTTGTCACCTCATGGGGACGTGACTAGTGGGGACCGCCTTCAAACCGCCACACTCAATGAACCCAGGCCTCGCTCATCAAATAGTCAGGAGATTAAATTGCGAGCTTTGTAAGTCCCAAGTTTGATGTATCAATTATTCAGTCGTTGAAAGGGAGCTCCCACACTGGGACTTCACCGAACCCGAGAAGCTTCAACATCTAACAGCTCTGAGGCTCCGACATAACCTGCCCGTGAACCTTCCCCACAATGCACCTATTGACAGATTACAGCCACAGACACCAACACACTGCCGGGCAGGATACAAATACAAACACTAGAAACGAGTTCTAGGCTGTGTGGAGAGTGAGAAGGTGAACGTTAGCAAGGGGATGACAAGCACTGAACTCACACTGATACTTAACTCCTGCACATCTGGCTCGCTAACATACAAGATATCTCCTCCATGAGGTCATTGTTCTTTAATGGACTGAACTATCCGTTCATCAGGTGCACACAGCACAGTAAAAAACGTTTGTAATTGTAAACTGTAATTCATATTTTGTACGAGTTCAGTCAGTGTACTTATTGCTTCGACTGGAGTTTAAATGTCATGTATATAATAAGCAGGTCAATTAAATAATGTAAATAATTGGTAGATAATATTCAATCTTCTTATATTTTACAACTCTGAGCCAGCCCAGGGTCTCCATTGGCTCCTCACGGTACTCCGGGGACCCCACTGGTCTCATATGTGTGTGTTTTCCCTCTCCAAGGAAAACACACACACCAGAGCCAACGTTGACTGGCAACGTGGGTACTCGTGACGTCCCTCGAACCTCCAAACTCATAATAATCATGCTAATAATAATATTTCTAATGCTAATGATAACAGCAATGAAAATAATAACAATAAACATATACTGTTCAAAGTGCCCGTTGAACACCAGCAATATTTGGCTGAGGGTTCCCTTGGCTGCAGGCTTGCGTGGCAGGCAATGCAAGTTTATGTTTTTAATTATTGTTCCTAAATCCAGATTGTGCGACCCAGAGCAGGCAATCTATGCCGGCTAATGCGTGATTTATATTACAAAGCAAACCGTGTAAGCTTATGCCTCTACATTACGGATAGTATTTATGCGTTGCGAGCTACACTCAGCTCTATAAGGGGATTTAGCGGCAAGGAGTTGAGTTAACTTTATTTATAAAAACCTTTTAACATGACTACAGCTCAAAGGTTCCCCGGTCTACACCACCACATGGATTCATTACATACAACTTAATTTCACTTAAACTCTGTTTTGCTTGTCATGCTTACGCTCCCACTATGTCTCCCCATTATGACACCCATTGCACTCCTAACCATCCCTGGAGGGAGGGATCCCTCTTCTGCGTTCCTCTTCAAGGTTTCTTCCATGATCATTAGGGGAGTTTGTCCTTTAGAGGTCCTAGGGTTAGGGGGGTGTCGTATATAATGTGGGCCCGGGAAGCCCTTTGAGACTGTAACTGTGATTAAGGGCTATACTAATAAAGTACGGTTGACATCAGACAACACACCCTGACCCTAAACCATGGGAGGGACGGGGGAAGCCTTGTGGAACCCAAGTGGGAAGAGGAATACCAGAATGCATGTCTCTCCATCCCATTCACACTCTGATGGAAAGCAATAGCCACCGTCACCACCACCACCTCACGTACTATTTCCTGTTCCTGTTTAGTGTGAACGGGCAACGAGAGGCCACTCGAGAGCAGTGGTTCTGAACTGGTCTCGCCTCAGGACCCGCATGTGTCTTAGTCATTAGGTCAGTCAAGTTGCAGCAATTGGGGGTAAACTCAATGAAATCGTAAGCCATCGAAACATTAATTAACATTGAAACATTAGTGAATTCATGGGCTTCTTTCTAAGGATTGAGGTTTGGCGTATGCTCTGCGACCCTCTGAGAATCACTGCTCTAGAGGGTGTCTGTCTTGAGAGGAATCCCTGTAACCAATCCATCCCTCTCTTTCTGTATCTCTTTCTCTGTGTCTCTCTTTGTCTCTTCTTACTCTATCTCTACCTCTCTCTCTCTCTTTATCCATCTCTCTGTATATAGTCCGATATTTTTTTTTTTTACTTTTTACTGTCTGTCATTTTCTCTCATTCTGTCTTTTTTTTCTCTGCCTCTCTCTCTTTGTCCATCTCTCTCTCTCATCTCTATCTCCTTCTCCATCCCTCTCTCTTTCTGTCTCTTTTATTTCTCTCTTTCACTCTCTCCATTATCTCTGTCTTTTTCTACATCTCTCTCTGTTCGAGTGAAATCATTTTATTTTACCAAACTTTCTCCCTCCCTCACTTTCTCAATTCTTCCTCTGTTATTTTAAAAAAATCGTAATAATTATTATTATTTATTTCAAAAATGTATATTTGTATATATTAATATAGAGAATATTAATATACAGAGCTTCCTACTTTTGACGAGGAACCCTTTTGTTGTACATAATGGACATTTTTAAACACAAAAATATAAACTAAAAAGTAATAAATAACACATTTGGAAAGTTAATCTTTAAATTGATTTGATCTAAAATAGACAACAGAAATATTCGTTTCAACCCACCTGTATTCCGACGTCCTGGAACACCGTCTTCAAGTCAGAAATCACAACTTAATCTCCTTTTTATAAGAAAGAATTCGCTCCTTTCTCCCCCCTCCTACTGCACACCCCCAAGCGTGCAGAGAGACCGAAGCATCTTCTTCATCATTATTAAAAATGACAAGCTATTTTTAGATTCGTATATTTTATATGTGATTATTTTCAATCACCAAATTGCTAGATTTAGTTAGTCCGACAGAATATGGCAAAAAATGCACAAAAAAACTAAAAACAAACCAAAGAAGGGGCAATAGCCTACGTTGGTGTGGCTGAACTTGAGGGGATAGGAGTTGCGGCTCTACAATCTCATGTCAGTCGCCCTTTGGCAATTTCCACACAGTTCCCCTGCTGCTGCCGCGTCCAACTCAAGTGAAGTCTGGAGCCGGGGATATTTGCATCCAACCCCCAGCCTGTCAGCCCGCATTAGGTTCACCCCGCCCCGCTGCTGAGAGACCCAAAACCTGCGGTGGATCGCCGAGGTAACGCTGCTTTATCTCTTCAGCGTCTCTTCAGCGTCTCTTCAGCTTCATCAATACCGCCGCTCCTCCTCACAAGACGGACGGTGTGCGGCGCGCAGTCTAATCCACTTGTGCGTGCGTGCGTGCGTGTGTGTGTGTGTGTGTGTGTGTGTGTGTGTGTGGCTGCCCATGTGTGCTGTGATGCATTATAAACGTTGACTGGCCACAAATCATACATTTTGACTGTTTAATGTTGTACAATAAAATTAAGTCCGTTTTAAAGCCGTTTTCTCCACGTTATTTTTCTACCCCTATAGCCCCTGGCGGAAAATGTGTATATTTGAGTATATTTGAATAAGATTGGCTTTTAAGACATTTAAGAGTAGGCATATAGATTGACATGCACGCATGTGCCTATTATTTGTTATTGCTCTGTTTACTGTTTTCTGTTTACTGCTTTCTGACCCCAGGGAATGTGAATTTGATCATCAAAATCTTTTACAAATAGATTTGGATGAATGAACATCGTGATGTGTATCATAAAGTGGATGTTGTGAAAAGGGTTGTATAAATCGCTTCATGGGAAGAGAACACATTGTGAGGCCGACGCACACCTGAGTATGGGAACAATTTGGTCTTTGGAGCTGAGAATGGTTTTCGGTTCTTTTCTTCTGTCTTTTCTCTGTCTAGTGTTATGAAGCCTACAGTTCGTGAATATTCTTATGGAATATAAGTTTTAAATAAAAAATGGATCCCGTTTGTGTTCCTCTGCTCGGGAGAGAGGGTGGGTCAATGGGTTTGGGTCCCACAACACTGTTTTTATTTGTTCTTTGGGAAATGTGCTCCTCTGGAGAGAAGTCCTACCACACATGTAGGCCTACAGCTCTGTGTGACTGACAGCTAGTATTAGTCCGTCGGGATGTTCTGGGACTAGCGGAGTACTTGGAGGAGTTGTGATGCACATTAGTGTCTCAAGCCCGCTACAAGGCGTCTCCAACCGGGAGAGACGAGCTCCGCAGTCGCCTGCCAACACACCTCGCCGGGGAGCCCTAAATCGCGGTCAGTCATTTAGCCTCAGATACGAGATGCTTATGCATGCAAATATTACAAAACGGACATTATTGAGGTTGTAACTTCTGCCACAGCCCTTGAGCCAAGGGTAGTTAAAGGTAATGTGACAGGCGGGGGAGGAGACGGAGTGGTATCCGTATAACGGATCAACGGGGGACCGATGATAGCTTTATCACTTCTCCTCGTAACGGACTCTGTCCGAATTAAACACACACACACACACACACACACACACACACACACGGCTTCTTCTCATCCACCAGGCTGGCCTCATGGCGTCCTAACCACATGGCACACTGCACATCTCCTTTCGGTTTCTGTATCTGTAGGCTTCACGTCCACACTGCAGCCCCGTGAAACTCTACTACTCATTCAAAACATATTTCTGACTTTTGTATACTTGTATACTCAAAACACATGCTTTTAGAAACACACAATCTTAACTGGATCTTAAGATGTAACTAGTTCAGTTATGGAAATGCTCATGGATATCTGTCAAATAGGAGCTGTTGTATTTTTACATCTTTGAAGACATAACAAATAGTCTGGTTGCATTGAAGAGGATTGTGTTTCTAAGGTGTATCTTTTCTAAATCTTAATACCAACAAACATCCTCTCCTCTCCTTCATGTGGGCACCAACGAGGGAGCGTAACATTTGTGTATGTCAAAATAAGCCTATTCCAGAGCTGGAAAGGTTCATTTTGACAAACCGTGAAACCATCTGATATTCTTTCTGCATATCGTGCTGTAGTTTAATATTAAAGTCCTCATTTTAAATCTTTTTGTATTTTTATACTTTCAACCACATTTGGTTTCTGTCCCCACAGACTTCAGCTGAAATACAGTTGGGCTTTTTTGCATCGCGATCGAGCTAGCTAGCGTCGCCTGCGGCCGCGTCCTCATGACTGACTGCTGAGTGATGTAGAGAGGACCCAAACGCCAGCTCTCCTACTGCTCTCACTCTGGATTACACGCATGTAGCACTGATCTGGCTGGATTAGCTGTCGTGGCCACGCGCCAGCTAGCCTGGCTGGCGCTAGCTAGCCAGGCTGGCGCTAGCCTAGCATCCAATGGCTTTCATTGGAAAGAAAGAAACTCACTTCTCTATTTGTATGTATCTCTTTATGTATATGTATGTATGTATGTATCTCTTTCTCTCTCTCTCTCTCTCTCTCTCATGTATTCATATCTGTACCCTTGTATCTGTACTAGGTTACGTAGTCAGATTAGGGTTAGGTTGATGAATAGTAGACAAGGACTACAAGAGCTAGAATTAGGTCATAGTAACATATTGCATGTAACATTACTGTAAAAATACTCAATATGTGAAACATTTACTATTTTAGTCATTTAGCCTTTATCTAAAGCGACTTTCAGATACATTCAGATATATTTAGACGCATGTCATTAATGAGCAGGGTTAAGGGGTGCACCTTGCTCTAGGATGCACAGGATACAGGTAGGCTGCGTATATTCGGGATCGAACCCAGAACCTCGAACAACCTACCCACTGTGGTGGCAGTTATGGGCCATGTTAATAGAATATTAAAATATTGTCAGGGTACCATCTGTGCCACTAAACTCTCCTCAGAAAAGAGAATACGAGTAAAGAAAGAGTAAAGTAAAGTCTGTCCCCAAGCTCTTTATAAGCCGGTCATATATCATCAATATATCTGTGGAGTGTGTGTGTTGTTGGTGGCTGGTTTAAGCGGCCTCACCAGCCCCAGAGTCTGAATCAGTCTGAGTCGGGCCGTGTGAGGCTGCTTAAACCAGCCACCAACAACACACACTCCACAATATCGTAACAGTGTGAGTTAGTGAACAGCTGTATAACTGTAGAGCAACAAGCTCCCCATAACCCCAAAGCGTCTCTTTGTCTTTGAGATGGAATTATTATTTATTATTATTTAACATTATTTCTCAGTTTTGGTGTCAACATCATTGGTGTAAACAGTTAATACAACTAGAATTTAGAAGATGATATTTCTCTGGAAATTCTCTGGAAATGTGTCGGCGAGATCTTATTGAAGATTGTCCCAGAATGGCCAGACGTCGACAATGGCATCGCGTGCGCTGTGTCCATGTCCTCAATCGCGGGGGGAGGGGGGAGGGGGGGGGGGGGACCCAAGAGAGTCTCACTGCCAAAACCAAAGATTTACATAAAAGATTTAGAGTCACAACGCTCTTCCAACTCGTCGTGTCTCCCCTGGCGTGGCGAGAAAACTAAACAATATTCTGTTTCTTCAGCGTTGTTCTCTGAAGAGGGTCGTGTGAGGATATGGAAACAAGAGAGGTGCTTAGTTTAGCAGCGTGTACGTATTTCACCCTTCTGGCTTTTACTTTTTTAATCCCGTTAGCTCATGTTGTCAATCATTTTGCACTTATTTGACAAGCTACCGATTTTGAAAGAGGCTGCAAATTGAATTCTGATGGTTTTACATGAACCATCATGTGGCATCGTGAACCAGACATATAATCCACACAAGCCCATTGGAGAACATCTTCCATCGCCTCCTCTTTGATATCAGACATGCTTGATAAGGATCCTGTTATCTGGGAGGTTCTCACATGTTCTGCTATGATTGGTTCGATACCTGATACCCTTGATACCTTCATCAGTTCGGGAAACACGCATGTCCACCAGCGAGAGATGCATGATGGTTCGGTTGTCCACAGTTTTTGATTCACACAGTGATTTTGCCAAGCAGACGCAGAGAAGACATTGACAGTGTGTGATTGGGCGTGAGAAGGGTCACATGATAAACAACAGGCTGGTTTGCTCCATCTGGTTGGGCGGCTGGTGAGTGTCAACAGTGTTTTTCATGATTTGATGATGGGTGGAGGACAGGAGAGAGCAGCTGGCTTCAAAGTCCAGTCAGTGGCTGCTGACTTCTCCTTCCCAACAACCGGCAGACTAATAGCTGTTAAATGGCACAGCTAAACTCTGATGTGAAAAAACGTAAACATCGGGGATACCCTGGAGCGTAATTAACGAGCATCTGGCACCTTACGCTAGCATCTGGAGCGCTGTGTTAGCATGTTGCTAGCTAGCCTGGCACGCTATGCTAGCACTCATCAGAGAGCGAGCAAGTGTCTCGCACGTCTCTTTCCACAGCTGTGGCGCCCAACCTCTGTGATTCTTACGGTCTTGCATGACACCAAGCCTAATTGAAGTTATTCATTGATGATTCATCTTCATTGATTGATTACCGTCAAATGTACAATCTATAGGACATCAGATGTCATCATCAGATGTGTTCGGCATACGGAACATAAAGACAGGATCCCCGCCAACTGAAAACCTTCACATGAAGATGATTTTTCATGACTTTCTTTTATTTAACTAGGACTCCACTAATGTGGAGCGCCACACTGTTTTAAAGCCAACCCTGACCGTAAGAGGGGAACTCCTGACAGTGGCACCTGAACAGGGACATCAGGGTTGGAGGAAGGACACGGAGTCGAACAGCCCCCCGGGACACCGTGTACGAGACCTTTTTCCCTCTCGACAATGTTCCAAAACGCAGGGTCATACACAACACGAATAAATATACAACACGAATGAATATACAACACGAAAGGATCTACAACACGACTGAATATACAACATCCACGGACTTCCTCGGGGCACGCCGGCTTCTCCGGGCACGTGGATGAAAGCAGGACCCAGCCTCACTGCGGGGGAGAGCAAAAACACATGACTATATAGCCGGCCTCATTAGGCTCATCACCCACAGCCGTGTCGATCCCGGGAATCAGCCGCCCCGCTCCCCTTGTTTGCAGCCCGATACCGAGCCACGGCCCCTTCCCTCCACAGAGACGTTTCTTAAAGGGTTCGAGGTTCATTCGAGCAGATATACCAGAACATGACCCACATGCCAGTACTGGGGCTTCTGGTTGCCATTCCAACTAACAGACACTTAAAGTTTATATAAGTGAACACAGTTTTGCACAGTCACGCAAAGCAAAACAACCTCCCCACACTGAATAACAAATAAAATATAACTCATTCATTGTTTTGGTCTGTTTCTGGCATCATTTGAAGCAGGGTATTTCATTTTTTATTGCCAACATTTAAAAAAAAGACTTAATAATGGACTTTATAACTTGTAGTAAACAAGTTATTGAAATCTTATAGTCATCGTAACCTAACAGTACTGCCCTACAAAGCTGCAGTAACTACACAAAGGGTAAGACTGAGAAAAATGGCTTTAAAGTGTTTTGACTGGCCAGCCAAAAGGGTTATAGGTATATAAGTGATATTATCACTAATTGTACATATATTCATGAGGTCATTTGTACGCCCAAAAACCATGACAATCAATGACAAGCAATGCAAAAGCAAAGTGCAGTAACTACGATGTTGTTTTCTTCCAGCTTTTATATTGTGTTTTCAATTAACAAAAACTAGTTGGACATTGATTTTGTTATAATTGTATTTAACCGCTCTTCTTGTGCATATTTAATGAAGTCTGGACAAATTGTCTTAATATCATTTCATTTAACATTTTTACTTATTCACCTATCTAGATACTCATTTTTGTTATAAATTATACAGTATTTCTTCTAAAACAAAGCAAAATTTAACTCTGAAACTTTGCCACAAGATAAAACAGATATCAAGAAGTTCATTTTTAGTTCTAACTCAATTTCGACCAAAAATGTAGTTCCTGCGGTTAGCCTGGATGGCAGATGTCACCATCGAAGACACCGCTCCAACCTGACCTGACCCACGAGGTCATAACACCAAGAGAATTGTATTTCAATCCCTTCTAAGTTCTATAAGCGCAGTACCACGGACGACCACAGTCGCCTTTTTACTTTTCTCTTCTTTTTTTAAATAAATCTTTGAGTATCACAGACCGACTAGTCAGCACAAGGGGGCCGGTGGACAAACAGATGCCAGAAGGTTTGACAAACGATTTGAGAGAGAGAGAGAGAGAGAGAGAGAGAGAGAGAGAGAGAGAGAGAGAGAGAGAGAGAGAGAAGAGAGAGACTAAGACGTGGAGACAGAGAGAGAGAAGAAGAGAGAGAGAGAGGTTGGATTTTAAGGAGGCCAGTGTGTTGAACAGAGCAGAGGGCATTACATGTGATTAACACCCCGGCCGCTTCCAGAACATCTGTGGGAGGAGATGCACGGTCGACTGAAAAACCGCCATTCCTCTCCTCTTGAGAACTACCACAGAACCATAGACAAAAGAACTAGCAGATGAGCATAGACAGAACCATAGACAGAAGAACCAGCAGATAACCATATCCTGAACTATAGACAGAAGAACCAGCAGATAAGCATAGCCTAAACTATAGACAGAAGAACCAGCAGATGAGCATAGACAGAACCATAGACAGAAACCAGCAGATAATCGCCATTATAGACAGAATTATAGACATAACCCTTCAAAAAAACGCCATTCATAGTGCTTTACAAAGGAAGAAATCACATTTTAAAAACATTAAAAGGGATCACATAGAATTGACCTAGAACTGAACCAGCAGGGACAGAACCAAGAGAAGGAAATTTTCATTTGTATTTGATTTGATTTATGTTGTATATTTGACATTTTTTATTTAATATGCTCTTTTAAATATTTTATTTTGTATATTTCTGTATCTTGTATTTATTGTAAATTATTTACCTGACCATAAAAGCATTCTAACTCTGAAGAAGAGAATCAGAAAATGCAACGGTTGTGAAAGTGAATCTAAATTTTGACTGACATTACGATGTTCTAGTACATGCTGAACGCAGCCTGAATACAGGTTCAGTCACACAAACTAACAACATGTATGGACTCTGGCGTTCAGTGTTGGGACGGCTGGCTTTTAAACTGGTGTGCTGTTGTTGTAGGATTAGATGTAATAGATAGAGTTGAAGAGCCACCAATGGGAACTCTCAGGGTTGGATGGGGAGATGAAGAGTTGGAGGGTGGATGTAGAGTTGGAGGGTGGATGTAGAGTTGGAGGGTGGAAAGAGAGGTAGATAGAGAGGGGGAGGGAGAGAAGGGTGGATGGAGAGGTGGGGGGAGAGGTGGATGGAGGGGTGGGTGGAGGGGTGGACAGGTGGAGAAAAGGATGCAGGGTGGATGAAGACGTAGATGGATGGGTAGATAGATCGTAGATAGACGTCCAAGCAACATATTTGGTCATGTTTCTGAAGATGGTTTGGAGTTACCATCTCAC
>OOFB01031177.1:12495-17495 GCA_900323305.1 Trachyrincus murrayi
GAGGGGGGGGGGGGGAAAAGGGGGGAAAGAGGGGGGGGGGGGGGGGGGGGGGGGGGGGGGGGGGGGGGGGGGGGGGGGGGGGGGGGGGGGGGGGGGGGGGGGGGGGGGGGGGGGGGGGGGGGGGGGGGGTGGACAGGTGGAGAAAAGGATGCAGGGTGGATGAAGACGTAGATGGATGGGTAGATAGATCGTAGATAGACGTCCAAGCAACATATTTGGTCATGTTTCTGAAGATGGTTTGGAGTTACCATCTCACATGAGTTACCATCTCACATGAGGTCTACCTGGAAGGGACAGACTTTGGCATCAAAGCCACCCTTTGGGAGTGCTCACTGCTTTCTCTGGCCAGAGAAATACCTCAAACACTCTGTAAGAAAGACCGTTTGGACCACAGTTTAATGTAGAATACATTTGGCCCCAGATACAACTCATTTTTAATGATATATGCCATCATTGCTCCTTGTTGGTTTGGACCTGCAGGTCTATACACGAAGCTGATTTACCTTAAACACCGGTTTCTGCCCTCGCCCTTTTCTTTTATAATGCCAATTGTTTATTTTGTGAATTTAACCTTCGACTTACTGCCATCTTTAGTACATCCACAAAACTCTATGACTGCTACATAAAAGTTTATAGTCTACTTTGCAAGTCAGCAAGATTACCAATAATAACCGTAACTCTTTACTTTACAAAAGGTCTACAACCAATTTCAGATGTTGGCAAAGACAGGTCAATGACAAATGTATTTCAAATGGAGTCAGTCATGACTCCATTTGAAAGTCACTGAAAGCTTGATTAAACATCTTTTGGTCCACAACCTTTTCCTAAATTCACATCTGTAAAAAAAACAAAAAACAAACAAGAAAGCCTGATGACATTTAAAGATTCATATATACTCCATTAGCGAGATAAATCCTTTCTGAATTTACGGCGGAGAACAGCTCTTCCAAGAGGTCCCTGAAGCTATGAATAAGAAGAACCAAGTGCTGGGACCTTCACAACCAGACGGGCTAGGAACATGAAGCGCAAGGTTAGCCGAGGTAACGCTTCTGAAGGCAGTCCCTGGACCAATGCAGTCACGATATCGTCTATTTATTACCTCATTAAAAGTACACACTGTTTGTTGACATTGTGGTTACACAGAGTGATGAAGACCAGAGCAGTCTTAATAATTTATATTTGATATGTAAGAAAATTAGTGGGTAGCAGATGTGGAAAATTTTCTGAAGCTGAGCCGGCCCATTTGCAAGGTCACAAAAAAACACAAATACATATCAAAGAACATACAAAAAGTACATGTTCATAAACATTCCTTCAAATATTTGTGTCATAGCGGTTAGCATGTGGAGTAAGCTTGTTCTTAGCATGTGGGTTTCCACCAGGGTACCTCCCACTTGCACAAACATTCAGGATAGGCTAATTAGTTATTAGTAATTACAATAGTTTGTAATTGGATATCTGAACACGATATCTTCATTTGGTATCTTAATTGTGCCCCTCCTAATTGCACATCTTAATTTGATATTCTAATTGTACCCCATAATTGGATATTCTAATTAGATATCCCTAATTGTCAGTAGCTGTGAAAACCCTCCACTGCCATTGTCTTACGTTCCAGATGCTGGTGTAGATCATTGCCTTACACCACTGCCAAGCCCCTCTACTGGACTATAGCCAAGCTTCACTACTGGTTTATGAGCTTGACCGCCATGGCTGCTCTGGAGCACTGGAGGCTATCTCTCTCTCTCTCTCTCTCTACTCTCTGCTACTTGCTTCGTTGTTGTTTTTTGTCGCACTTTGTGTCGACTATGCTGTCGACCATGTCACTGTTGTGCCAAAGAGCCAATCAGCCAGTGCTCTCTAGTGCTAACTCTGGCCATGAGCAGCTGCAAGTGTGCACAGAAGGGACATAGTATCTCTTTAACCCTTCTCCACTCCACTGGACGCTCTCCGATCTGTTTCCAGCTGGCCTTGGCAGGGGCCCGAGAGAACACAAACCTTCACCTTAACTCGATTGATATGAATTACCTGCAGGCCAAGATCAGATCCCCAAGAAGTACTCAAGAGTCGTTTGTCTTGAGTGAAATTTGTTTACTTTTCCTTATGACTATTCCTTCTGTGAAACCTAAGACCCCGCAGCTCACCTGGTTCAAATTGTCAGAGAACAGTAAAAGTTTTTTTTGATAATGCAACAATAAACTAGCAAGTAGCAAGCTATAAAGATGGGGGAAAAGTATTGTAAAACTATAGGGAATGTATTCAAGAGAGAAGAGCTGATGTATGCTCGGGAAGACAAGCCTAAACAGTTCTTCAACAGGCTTCAAGGGATGACCTTGGTGGAATGACCTCTGTGGGGTTCCCTGTCCTCATACTTCATAGAAGACCCAGCAGAGTCGACGCATGGCAACACAAGCATGGCAAGTATTATATATGGAGTACTTTGAGCGATGTACTGCAAAGTAGCACACATCAGCTCTTCTCTCTTGAATACATTCCCGATAGTTTTACAATACTTTTTCCCCATCTTTATAGCTTGCTACTTTGCTAGTTTATTGTTGCATTATCAAAAAAACTGTTCTCTGACAATTTGAACCAGGTACTCCATTATAATGCTTGTAATACCAAGGCGGAAGGATAGTCTAGAGGTTAGGGTGTTTGACTCCCACCTGGAATGTTCTGGGGTTCCACCCCAATGTCCACAGTCTGTCTGTAGGCATCCCTGAGTAAGATGCCCTAACATTACCTTCCATGGTGTATGAAGACAAGGTGTTATAACTCCTGTGAGCTTCCATGGTGTATGAAGACAAGGTGTTAGGAAGGTCATGTGAGTTTGAGGGCCAATGTGGCTGGCACATGGTGGTAGTGGTTTACATTCTGGGCACGCTGTTTTCCAATGCAATCAATCTTTACTTTAAAAGAGTGGGAAGGCGTTCAAAGGAAAGGCTTCCCATCGCATTCTGGAGTGGCTCATACATCTTCTGACCGAGACGCTTTCAGCCCAGTGTTGTCAGTCACCGGTGAGGACGAATACATTTGTTTGATGAATTGTTATGTTATGGATGTTTATGAATTGAGTGGGTAGACATGTGTTGAAATCATTTCAAATAAATCTGCTAACTATTACTCAGCAGACATCAAATTTCTATTTTCCAACAGGAGACAAGTTTGTAAAATGGGTTTATTAGTCGTTTATTTAAGAGGAGGCACCTTGTCGTTTATTTTATTCCGTTAAATCGATGAAATATATCAAGGGTACTTTGATTGATCAACAAATAATAAATAATCTTCTGAAATACACTTGACCTTATATTCTTTAATGCATGTTACTTCAATATGAACCTTCTGGGTCATAGGGGTCAAATTGCAGGTGATATGGAAAGGCCTGCAGGAACCACAGTAAAGACAGTAGCATTTTGCTACAATACTACAATGCTAAAATATATACATTTAGCTACAATTATTCTATTATTTGCCATACAGACTCCATCCGATGTTCTTTTTCAGCAGCAAACATCCTAACATGCTCAGTATTCTGACATGCTAAGTATGCTAATATGCTAACGGGCTAATTATGCTGGCATGCGAAGTATCCTATCCAGGAACACAGGGAACTCCATCAGTACCCTGCTGGGTTTGAAACCATGAGCCTCTTATTGCCGCTTGGATTTAAATGTCTCATTATGTAAACCATGTATCGTTAAACCAATAGTTTTTGGTAAAAGCTTTGGAGCCAAAGGCAGTTCAGTTTTAAGGTATTGTTGTAGTACACACCTTCCACCAGCAGGCCTAGAGACAGAACTACAAAACTAGCATGCAACACATCAAATTCCCATGCAGCAATTTATGAGCACATTTCTACTTTATTAGCTCACAGTGGTATGTAGCAAGCTGCGCATAGCCTAGCATTATATAGTGGTTTTTATTAGCAGGAATGATAATAATGATGTTTATAGAGAATAATAAAAGCAAAGCAGCAATGGCTCCGCCCAGTCAAATTCAATGGACCAATCAAAACCCATCCTGTCTTCGAACTCTTCAACTCTATCTATTACATCTAATCCTACAACAACAGAAACTGAAAACAACACAAGTATTTTGGTTTGCTTCACAATATGCATATTCTTGTATTTGTTACAATACGATTAGATTTTAAGACCTCTTTTGGACAGTTGAGTGAGGCATATTGCTCTGTTTCTCCTGATGTGTAGATACTGATTTAAGAACCTCTCTATTGTAATTCAGTGTGTTTACCACATTTCCTATCGCCCGGCGTTGTAGCAGAGCAGGTCAGAGGCCTGGCCGATGCCGTTTAACTGCCTCACGCACATACTTGACAACTTGTTAGGATTGGAGGGGCTATTGAAAACTTAATCCAAAATAAACACATTTTAGCAAGTCAACTTTCTTTCCATTTGTCTTGTTTGAGCCAGAAACAGATGTCCTATCTGGCCGGCGAGTCCAAGCCATCTGAAACAACTCCCGCTATCCTCGTCCAGCGAAATATATCTTTCAACACATTAGCCATGAGCTTATTTTTCAAAATAACAGCGTTGTTTTTCCTCGGTAATACCTACACCTGACCTACGCGATGCTCTCGAAAGTATCAATCATTCTTTCAGTGATCTGATTTTGCAGTACTTTGTCCCGCTGGGGAGAGTTGGTCTTGTCATATCTATCATAGTGAGAGACACGCGATACACTCTGGACGACAGAGACCATATTCATACGTCTTAAAGGAGACGTATTGCCAAGATAACAGTAGGAAGTGCGCTTGTATTATTAAATAATTGATCCCCCTGCCAGATGTGAAACATAAACAGAAACTCAGGAATATAATATGTGGTATTTCATCACAAACTGGGATATTTTTTTTGCTGGAACTATTTTGTGTCTCATCTGGACCGAACTCAGTATTGGTATATCCCTTACCTGAACAGGTGTGAAGCAGCAGGTAGTATGTTGACACTATGTTTGAGGTCACGTTGACCTTTGGACTGCAG
>OOFB01031181.1:0-36426 GCA_900323305.1 Trachyrincus murrayi
AGGAAGACGCTCCGAGCTTCAGCACGTCCCATTCCACTGTTAGCAAACGCTGAATGGCCCAAACGGGCCTCAAACCACCAACAGCAGCACCATTCACTTCTTACAATGACACGTATAGCTTAGGTATAGGGGGGAGGGGGTACTGGATTCGATCCCCTATGTCCACTGTATACCTGTATGTGTCCTTGGGCAAGGTTCCCAAAGCCTACCTGCGACATCAATTCACTTTATCTTGATAAACTTCATAATTAAGGGAGTTTATTCTTGCCCTTTGGGGGGGGGGGGGGGGGGGGGGGGGGGGGCTACGGTTAGGGGGTGTCATACATATATGACCTGTAAATCCCTTTGAGACTGTAACTGTGATTAAGGGCTATATAAATAAAACTTGGATAAAAGCGAAAATGACTGAATAGTAATAGAACAGGCATGTGTGCATTGTTTACATCACGCATACACATGGAGGAGACTTCTACCGTGTCAGGCTAATGAAGTGCTTTGGCAAGCAAGCCCAGCATTACATTTACATTTAGCGGACACCATTTACAAGCGAGACTGAGAACAGTCAAAGCATACAGACAAAGTTTCCACAAAAGTTTACAAAAAAACACCTGGAGCGGAGTGGAATGTGGCTGAAGAAACGGCTTAGCATGGCCGACAATGCGGAACAGGAAGCAGTCTCAGAAGAACGGGGGTCCAGCAGCGAGAGGAGGTACGCCAGCTAATTGTGATGCAAGACAGCAAGCTGTGAAGACTTTCGTCAGGGGTCGACGCACACATGACCTCAATAAACAAATCATACGGACGTCTGTCCACCCTCCTGTGTGTATTGAATAATGCATTCACGGAGCAGATTTCCCACCATTTCAGTGTAGTGGGGGCGTGAATTCAACCATTACAGTAGAGTTAGGTAAGAGAACAAAGTTCTGCAGATTGTTCTGCAGCGGCCACATAAATGGGAGATCACTGTAGCATGAAGTCAAAGTGCTAGTGTGTGTGTGTGTGTGTCTCTCTCTATCTTTCTCTCACTCTTTCAGTGAACATTTTAAAATCCTTTCACAAAGGGCTGCAGCTCTCATGTGCCGGTGTGTTGTAAAAGCAGGCTGGGTCATTCTGCTACATTAAGTATGGGCCACAGCATCCCAGAGGCCCTACATTACTGTTTTAGTGTAATACATATAATCATCCCACAATCTGAAAATGAAACCATGAGATACAGCGTAGGCCTATCTCCGACGGGGCTTTGTAAAAACACATACAGCTATGAAACAATCACTGTGTCCTACGCTCTCCCTGGGCTTAGTGATGGTGAGATCTTCTCAGGAGGTATGAGATCTTAAGAGGTCCATCCATGGAGGTTTCTTCCTACTAAGCAAATATTCCTACTGTTAAAATCTTCCAACGTACCAAACCACATGGCCCGGGAAGGCTGTGGTCGTGTTGGGAGTAATGTGTGCAGCGCCAGAAAGAAAACATACATCAGATTTAGGCCCACATCCAGAGAACCGCCAAGCCATAATCCAAGTTCAATACTGCGCAGGAGCCGGTGGCTAAAATAACAATAGCTAGAATATATGGTTTGGCAGAGGAGACAGTCGTCCAAAAGCATGTGTTTTCACAAATGTAAAGGAAAGAGGTTTTTATTGCATGGTAAAGTTCTGACCTTTAAAAAAAAAAGCTGACCTTAGTTATGTCTACTCTACAAAAGAAATATTTCCTAGTCCGTGGAAATAATTCACGGACCACAGCTGAACATTAAGAATAATTATCTTACACGAATCTGGAATGCCAAGGCGGCTTACTTTCTGCAAGACAAGAAAGGTCAACGCAATTCATTCATAGTATATAGTAAACATTAGAGAAATGTTAAGTCAACAAAGGAATGGACTTCCCTTGCCCTGCTGAAAGTCACTCACAAATGTATAACAACAAGATGAGATGGATATTAGATAACGAAGAGAAACATTATAGAACACATTAAGTGCTTCCTCTTTTCCTCTCTGTCTTCCTTTCGGTTCTTATCTATATATCTTAGTTCTACCTTCTCAACCTCCTTTCAACCACAGAACAGGAAGAATTTACAAAAGCAGTGTTGTAGACAAGAAGTAAGATCATATGGAAAGCCTGTTTAATTTCATTCACCTGTTTCCTGCAGTATTATAGACTGTAGTATAATATATAGTATACACAAAGTATATATAGTATAGGATAATAAAGTATAGTATGGTGTAGTGTAGCACAGTGTAGTATTGTATATTATAGCATAGTATAGTATAATTGTAAAGTATACTATAGTATTGAGTATTGTAGCTGTACTATACTTTTATCCATAGCCACCTACATTGCCACCGTCAATGTCATTAAGGAGCAGGTAGGGGCTTAATATATTGCTCAAGGACGTCTAGAGGTAGACTGCAGACATTGGGGATCAAACCTACTGCAGGTTCGACTACTGGAGCCACTATGGACATGCTGAGGTTCTGCTGAATAAGCCAGCAGTAACGACAATAAGAAAGCTGGAGACTGCTTTCAAGGAACATCAGGTTCCTTACCGTTGATGGACGCCACTGAAAGATCGCCACAGATAGCATACGTCAATATGCGAATGAAATCCAGGCAGTTTGTAATGGAAATGTAGGATCTTATCTGGATTTCAAGTCAATAGCCGTGCCGAGTGTGTGTGTGTGTGTGCAATGTCCAGGGCGGCGCGTGATTTATTACCCGCTAAAACTTCGCGGTGCAGACGAGACAAAACAAGTCCCTTTATGCGGGAGCAGAGACGCAGGCGCAGAGAGGGTCGCTGGGAAGAAGCGTTCATTTAGACGCCACCGCCACACGGTTCATACGCCGCCGTGCAGCCTGCTAATCACACCGTGTTCATTCACTTCTGATCAATAACAACCACGTGGTGATCACCGCGTGATCATCCGTTTCTACACGAGCCAAGTCGGATTCAACTCTCCGCTGTGTGGCGGGTGGTGTCAGTTGTCAGATTCATCCACCTTGGAGGCCAAAACATAAAAAAAGATTTAGCTGGCGTAGTGTGGGCATGGCCTAAAGATGAGCCGCCGCCCGCATATGTTGTTTCCATACATAGATGCCCGTGACGAACAGAAAAAGCTTAAAATGTCATTGTAATTTAAAGACCACCGGCAGCCAGGCCTGACCAATACACAGCACCTTTAGCAAAATGACCTGTTGAGCACGAGGGCATCCATCTATCCAGACAGCAAAATGTAACAAAAGACCTCCAGCAGACATGGCCATAAACCCACCCCTACTCTCAAGAGTGACACCATCTTCCTAAATGGATTTTCTGGCCATGGCAACCGTCAGAGAACGAAAGGGGAGAGGGAGGGAGGGAGGGAGGGAGGGAGGAAATAAAACAGTCCATGTTTCTGCTAGTAGCAGGTGAAAGGAGAAGTACTGATCTCAGTTCCTTCAGGTAGATTATAGTAGGGCTGGGGGGGGGGGGTTAAAAAGCCAACATTCGCTGTCATGGCCGGTATTGATTAGTAACCTTTCACTTGAAGATAATAAGCCCTGAGCTACTGTCCCGTCGTGCCAGACGGGAAAAAAACAAAAGAAGAAGAAGAAAAGACAGAGGCTTCGGAACAGCGTGTACACACGGGGGAACTTCAACTCACGTGTTCTTTTAGAAAAATGGCCGAGATACACGTAAGAGTCCAAAAGATGACTTTTCGTTGCCATGACATTGAATGTCGCCCCCTTCCCTTTATCGCACAGAGAAAGAAATACTCCTGGCAGCAATAAGAGACTTTAAGAGTCACTTACAGCCCAGGGAGAGCCCACCCATACGGTATTTTGTGACGTAAAGAGCGCTTCTCGCTGCTCACTTTCATTACAACATGCATATGTGCGCTGGCTGTCACCCCACAGGTCTCTTCAGCAACGTAAGCTGTGTGCACACTCCAGCGCTTGATACACGCACACAAGACAACCCAGCAGAAGGCGACCACCTGTTTGTTATTTACAATGCCTGATTCAACGGGGGAATTGAATGACAGACTAGAGGAGGAGGGTTAAGGCCCCGATATACTTACAACAAAATACAAAATTGCCGTGTTCGCATAGGCTTGTCGAACTGCTACTGTCCACGGGGTACATTATACAGTCACTGTGATGTGTGGGCGGTTTGTTTAACGACGCCAGGAGTTCCCTGTGTTCTCGTAGTCCCTGCTTGAGCGGCCATACAAATGTGCATAATCCCTCACAACCTCAGCAAGTCTTGTCTCAAATTGGTTAATCTTGAAATAAATAGAGCGCGGGAAGCAATAGTCCATATTTTACAGAGGCCAATTTTTTGCAGATACTAGATACTGACGTAATCATACATGTGGCATCGTTTACCAATTGCAGGCAGTGGTGTATTTGGGGAGTATGGGAAAAGTTTGGCTATTTGTTTTGGTCATCTTGTCTGAGAAAACACCATCTTCAATTTCGTTTTAAGTATACCAGGGCCTTTAGGCCCCCACCCTCCAGCTACTGTTTGAACTGAAGTCATTCTGCAGTCCTAGAAACTGCTAATGTCTGACCTGAATGTGCTCAGGTAGGCCACACATGGCTGAACTGTGGCTGAACTGGAGAAAATGAAGAGTCAGCAATGTATTAATAGTAGTTGTGTTGTGTTTAGGACATACTTACTTTGCTGCCGATGCACTAACTCTAACTGACTGCTAATACTACTAATAATTAAAATTAAAATAATGAACATATTTTTAGTTTGTCTTGTATTTGTTGTTTGTCTGATCATTCTGTTCACATGTGTGTGTGTGTGTGTGTGTGTGTGTGTGTGTGTGTGTGTGCGTGTTTGTGACTTCCAAGAGCTGAGTGCAGTCCTCTATAATTAGCTCTTTTCACTAAACCGATTAATCTCTTAAATCTCGGACGGTGACACACACACACACACACACACACACACACACACACACACACACATAAATAAAGGCTTGAGCATATGACGACATGACCACACAGAAATAAAAGGATACACTTGTGGTTACAGTGGGGAAACATCTTTCAGACAAATATTGTATGGCATGTAATGGGTTTGGGATTTAAAGGGCAATCCTAAATATCAATCAGTTAATGCATTTATAATGTTACATTTGTAAATTGAGTTTAAATGTGGCTTACCTCTGTTGACCACATTGATCAACAGAAGATGAAACATATTGAAATGAACCTGAATGGTATGAGTTTAAACACACCAGAAATAATTCAGTAAAGAGAACGGACGAATGGGTGGATGGACTTTCTGAGATATACTGTATATTATTTGATCATGTAAGATAAAGAGTAATTTTCAAGGGTCAATCGAAGAGAGGACTGGTTCCACCTTGTGCATGTAGAGGATGGCTCATATTCCGTCGTATTCTGACGCCGTAGATCTAAGGTCTGAGTTCAGCCACTGGAAAATTCAGTTTCTGCATCATTCAATGAACATCAAATAAAACGTGGTTATGTTTTTTTTTTTTTTTTTACGATTCAGAAAGGAAAAACTATTACTTATCTTATGGCCGCTGCCTTTACAGTTCCAGAACACGGGCGCATTTAATGCAATAAATGCAAAATGGATCCCTACATAAATCCTGTTTCCATTGACCAAGTGTTCACAAAGTCAGCCAGCAGTGGCATCCCGTTTAGAGCTTAGAGGAGAAGGGGCCAATGGTAGCAGATTAATAGAAGTGGACAAATTCCCTCCTCACCTTCAATAAAGGTGAGGAGGGAAGTTTGGATGCACATTTTGATCTTTAATTCTTGATTCTTCCTGAAAATAGTGGTTGATTACATTGATCCAAAGCAGATGCCTTTACTTTGCATTGCTGAAACCCTGATTCGTATTTATTTATTTGTTATTCTTTATTGGGGAAGGTACTTGGGAACTCATTTGAAATCATTGAATAGTGCTGAAAGTGAATGTGGTTAAAAACAACAACCACATCGTCTAGTTCTCTGCCTGATTATCTTGGAGTAAGTGTATTTCTCTCTGTATTTCACGGTGAGCGTTCCCTAAAAATAAGCTGATGATGGGTATAAACAAAAATATGTGCAGTCAATTATGAATATATTAAATGATGTCTATTAATACATTATGGATTAACAGTCCTTGGAACGGTACTGGAACACAGTGGTGGGGAAAGGTACTAGAAACTTTTGAAAAGGTAGAAATATCACATCACAATAACACATCCTTACTCTGGTGAAAGTAAGGAAAGAAGTGACTTCATATTTGCTGCTACTAAAATGCTACTGCTACTAAAATGGAAATACAAGTATAAGTCTCCTAAAATAGCAATACTTAAGGAAGGAGTATTACACCGCCACAAAATTGTACTTCAATAAGTAGCATATAAAAAGTTCTAGCTATAGCATACACAGCAAGCAATAGGAAAAATACCACAGCCAAGAGCAACCAGGGACACAATGAGAACTCGCAATGCAGAAAATTATACAATAAACGAACCGCACCTCATAAATCAAACATTCTCTGCTCCAATAAAGGCCTCCTGCTTGTTATTCTCGCCGGTTCCTAGGCGAAAGAACATCACATAATAGTGGGTGGTATTGAATGAATTGTAAACTGACAATAATGATAATGATAACAATATCAGAGAGCTGCTTCCTCCATGCATCTTCCCCATCTTCCCCATAAGCAGGTAAAAGCGAAGGCACCGTCGTTTAATTAATCCCTGTTGTGTTTAAAGCCGGTGGAGGACAGCTTAGTGGGTTCTAATAAGAGCTAATGTACTTCTGCAGTCAGGGCAGTGGTGAGACCCGGCCAGGCCAACAGAGCGTGTCAGAGAAGCCAATGGAGGTGCAAGGATTTAGAGTCGTGACACAGGGCAAATGCGGGAAAAGAGGAAGTAGATTCACAAGGTCAGAGGTTGAAGCACAAAAGACGTGGAAAAAAGGGCCAATCAGCCAACTCGACAATCTGTTGGTGATAACAAACAAACAAACTAAAATGCTGAACCATTTGCATCTTAAAAACATTACTCAGTTGATGGTGAGGTCTTTCCAAATGCCATTTAAGGAACATAAAAAAAAAAGAAATTCACTGAAACCACCACTAATTATATCCCCTTGAGGATTTTATTGCTTCAACCCCAATCGCTTTAATTACGATGTACAGGAATTGGCAACAGTCATAAAGACATGTCTTCACAACTAATAATCTTTATGAGGACTTATGAGGACACACGCCACAGAGACTGAAACCCAGTGAAATTAAACTGGAGGAGAATATAGTTTTGCGCATTGCATCTTACATTTTTCGAAAGAACCGGATGACACAGTGAATCATGTTCTTTCAGTCCTTGAAATTTAAAAAACATTTCAAGTAACCTCTGAACAACTACAGAATATATGAGATAGTTTTACATTACGAATGTAGATTTGGAGGGGTTGGTCGTCTAATTTTATTCTGAGAGGTGAGAGCTGATTAAGCCATGTGTCCTTGGTCACAATTGATAAATCTGGTTCCTTAAAGCACAATTAACGTTTGGTAGAGGTTTGGGTTGGTTTGGTTGCCATGATGTAACTACAAATATTGGCGAGATATCTTCAATAATTGCTCCATAGATTTAAGCTTGATAATCCATTATAGTGTTTTTTTCTCTCCCCCATTGACTTACACTGCTTGGCGAAACAGGTCTCAAAGCCACACTTTTAGCACACAAACGAAGGCGAACAAAGCGGATTCTAATGTATAAAATAACAAAACCCGATTCAGCGTTTTTTTCATCTGTATACAATGATTGGTAAAGGTATTCTTTTCTTCATCACCTCACCATAGATATACTGAATACGTTAACCATCTCTCAGCTCGTGCTAGCGAAGGGGCGTATATATATATAACAAACACAGTGATTCGTCTCGGAAGCTAACTACCCGATCATCTTCCTAATTCAAATAGTAAAATCAACACAAAGTTGCCATTTTTATTTTCAAAAAACGCTGAATTGGGTTTTGTTACTTTATACATTGGCAGAATCCGCTTTGTTCACGTTCATTTGTGTGCTAAAAGTGTGACTTTGAGACCTATTTCGCCGTACAATGTAAGTCAATGGGGTAGAGAAAAAACCCACTATTTTGGAGTTACATCATGGCAAGGTAACGACACAACCCAAACCTCTACCAAACTTTAATTGTGCTTTAAAATGGTTGATCCACATGCTTTTACTTTGCATTGCTGAAACAGTTCTGGCTTTACTTGTTTGTTTTTCTTTATTGGGGAAGGTACTTGTGTAAGGACAAATTTCGAAACTGTAAAAAAAAGAGAAGACTTCACTGTTAATACATATTCTTCCTGCCTTGTGTAGAAGTGGCTGTTACCAAGGTTACTTCACCACTATGACATTGAAGGCAAAACGTAATTTACAAGAAAGAGCAAAAATCGATTGAAAATGTTCATGCCATCACTTGAAATACATGCATTGGTGTGTGAGCATGTCTGTGTGGGCGGGAGGTGTCGAAGATGGATGCCACCCAAAGGGGTTTGCGACAGTTGAGACTGAGAGACAAGCAGCCCAATGACGGCCGGGAAAAGGAGAATTACACTGGCTGTCTCCTGCCATGGAGACCATGTTCAACAAGGTCAAGCACGGGACACCCATGTTCTGCAAGTAAACATGGGCTTCATTCCCCCTCCTCAAGTCCAATCGAAGCCATCCATTATGGAAGTCTAATAGGAGGTGGCAGGCCTTCCTATGTGAGGCTGGTCCCTCACATAGCTCATCGCTGGCTGATCACACAGAATATGCACTGTTTGTTCATGTCCTGCCTTGATATGTATAAGGCTGAAGATCTAGGCTTTTTTTCATTGCCATGTATCAGGATTTAGAGCACCCAATTGGTATGATTATTTTATATGTATCTTGCTATCACACGGCTTTTATTTTAAAGCCAAACTGCTGTCTTGCATGGCAAATACATTTTTGTACAACATGACATTCTTTGAAGAGTGACAACAATCTACCTTGCCTTGCTTATAATTCACAGGATTCACAGGATCCCTGTAAATAGTTGTGTTACAACGTCCTGCTAGCCATTGAACCTCAGCCTGGCCAGAACTGCATCCAAAGGTCATTGGGTGAAGCCATTTGTGATGTGTATCGTCTGCCCATTCATAGCCCTTTACCCTTGAATGCATGACATTCACACATCTGGCAAAAAATACAGGGGTGGGCCAGTGAGCAGCAGCCTCACAGCTGGCAGCACGGGTTCAGTGTCTTGCTCAAGGGCTCATCAGCAGGGATAGACAGGAATGGCTTTCGCAGCTGTCAGTTACGGCACAGGATTCAACCATGTAACCCTCTGTGTAGCTCGCTTGGTTCATCTCCAAAGCCCAGGAAATGGAGCAGCACTGCTGCAAAAAAGGCAGCAGGCACACCGACACGTAGAAATACTAGTCTAATGTGCCCATAGTCACAGGCACTAGAGATTATTTCGCCTGCCTCTAATGAGCCACACTGATGATAAGCAGAGCAGTCCCATAGGAACCCCCATGTGACCCGCATGGAAGTTTTCATGTATAGGATCCGCTCGACCCCCCCCCCCCCCCCCCCCCCGTCATTCCTATAGGTATAGGGAGGAGTTTGGAAATACAGTTGATTAAAGAACACTATGAGGAGCTAGAGGCATACAGGCATGTGTAGAGTGAGTCTCTGGTGGGAGGTGGGGGTGCTAAAAGATGTTACTTTAATCTCTCCATAGCTCCCTGTCCTCAGCAGCTGCTGGGGAGTTAAGACACCACGGGCTGAGACCCATAAGAACAGATTAGGAAGGATAGAGGAGGAGAGGAGGAAGGGGGATGGAGAATTTCATCACAAACAGGGAACAAGGAAAAGGCCGGGCTGTGACACTGCCAAGGAGCTGCCAATCACACATTATGCTGATATGTGCGTCCCAGGAAGGAAGAAGCACAACATGGCCAACATCAGCCGAGTGTTTCGTGCAGAGTGCTTGTGCACAGCCGTTTACCTGTCAGCATCTCCTGGCAAATTCTACAATTAGCAAAAAATCTTCTTGGGGATTGCTTTGATCTAGGACCTTCAGTCTCAATACAACCTACTCGGCACTGCTTTCTTTTTTTATTCGCAACTTCGTAGTGCTTTGCGAGCATACGGGGTCCCCTGGGGAGAAGATTTAAAGACCCATCCCGTTCACAAAGTTGTTGGTCTTTATACATTCATTACCAATGCCGCAGAAAAACTATTGCAAGTTAATATCCGTTGGAGTCAAGACCTTTCCATTCCATCTCGTGTAATCAATTGGAATATGGTGTGGGTGAATATTTTTGTGTCATCCAGAAACCCAAATCACCAAATGATTAATTTCAACTATGCACATAGGCTATAGGCTATACCCGTCAATTATTTCAGATTAAATTATCTCAAAACCCCAACTGCAAATGATGTCCCCTTGGTACCTTTATCCATATGGTCTGGGACCATGGTGCTAACGTGGAAAATATCATGTTATGAAGCCATGTATACGGGTGCTGAACCAACAGGAGAGTGATGAGTTATTCCAATGAGTTGGGGTAGAATTGTGTAATTAAATTTATAACTGTTGTATTCTGAGTGCTTGTTAATCTTTGAATTTGGTTGGGCTGACTTTGTTGTGATTTTGTGGGGGTGGGTTGATGGGTCCTGCGGGGAGGGGGGAGGGGGGACTTGAGTGTATGGTTATGTGTATGTAGGTATATGTCATTTTTGTATTTTTGATTTCTTGTGTTTGTGAGAGAAAAAAGAAAAAAGAAAAAAGCATACGTATGGCCCCGTCTCAAGCAGCTGGATGTCGAAATCCAAATGGCGTGGGAGTCGTCAAACAGTATGCAACCGTTATGTGTCTTGGGGTAACTGAGGCAATTTGCAATATATTATACGATCCAAATCACTTTGGTAAAACAGGATGTTGCTTGTAACTTTTATTAGCATACTATCAACAGTAACAGAGAACATGTTGGGCTAACTCAAATCAAGTTTAATGACTTGCCTGTTTGTTAAAAAGCAAACTTCTACTTGATTATATATAAACTTTGCAGCATAAAGACTATATTTAAAATGGTGTGCTTGACAGTGTGTTTATGGTGATTGGAAGATATACTCGCGGACTCACAGAGACTGACACATTCAATTGAATGAACTGGCATGGACATCAGAATAAGAGAGCAGGGCTACGGAGAAAGCAATCAAACGCCTTGTGAATCAATTGAATTTAACTTGCCCTCAGAAAGAATTCCTGCAATACAGACTAGAGCAAAGACCAAAATAGACAGCAGTGCTTCCAAGGTCGCAAGATCTTATGTCAACGAGCAGTTTATACATTATACCCGTCCCCCGCTCATCCAGATTTGAAAAAATGTGATAGTAGGGTTGAGTAAAAAAAAATTATCCAGGATCTGATATAATTTTATGATGGCAAACTGTCATTTTTCCTTTTATTCATCCTTACACTCTGGCTAGGTAGGTTAGGTAATTGGGGTCGTATCCTTGGTAGTAGAGAGATGCATGTAGAGTAATTATTTTCAGAGCGTTTTCCCTGCATATTAAAACAGAAACAGCCGAGGATCATCTGTAGGTGAAAGAGCGTGTGTGTTTGTGGTGGAAATGGAAGTGGCCATGATTCAAGCATATGGTGTAGCGTCATTACAATGGAGCTTTGAAACGTGAATGAATATCCCCAAGGTCAGACAAGAGTTTATTTGTATTAAAATCACGATTCTGTGTTTTATTTTAATCTAGCGCTTGGCAAGGTTTTGTAAATGTCATCGAGTTTTAGGGATGATTCACTACTAAGAAGGGACAAAGGCCAAACGGTAGATTAGACCAAACCCTCATAGTAAGTGTAATTCATTTTTAAGCACACTTTGGAGAAATATTTGGTTGGCAGGAAAAAAACATTTAAATAAAAGAAAAGAAACTCCTGTGGGACATATTGTTATATTTAAAAGAGTCGTGTAGTGTTCAGGAGCTATTCTGTGCAGTCCGTTGTATCTGTTAATACCTGTGCAATGTGTAAAATGTCTATTTACACTTTGCCATCTAGGGGGTGTGGTGCAATACAATGTCAAAACCCATGCATCTGGAGTCATAGGCCCTGGACTTACTAGGATACACAGAGTAATAATTCCAGAGAGCATATTATGAGTCAGGCGGCATGTCATTCCTTTAATCACAGCATGGAGCCCAGGATCCACAGAGGAGACCATCGCCTCAGTCATTATGCAGACATCATGAGCATTAGAATGCCCATTTGAAATGAAAAGAAAAGCATGCTCACATACACAAGTGGAATGTCACTGGCTAGCATAGGCTCATTGGCTCCCGAACACATTTTGACTAATTCATTGTCAAATTACCGGACAAACATCTAGACAAAACAGCTGTGTTATGTGGGTCAAATTATAAAACTACACCCTGCAATCTCCAGCTATCTACCTCCTCCATCCCTAAACCAGGACTGGCCATAGTCAAAGAAATGGGTTCAGACTATTGCTAAAAGAGTATTTCGTATTTAGTTCCTGCAATCACTACAATCACAGCCAGACATTACTGAGTACAAGTAACAAAAGATACTGCTGACAACTGCTGCAGCTGGCAATATATTGTGGCTGATTATCCATCCATCCATTGCTTTGGAAATGTTTACATTGTATTAATGAATCAAAATCAATGTTGATGCATGGATGCTATAATCTCTATGGCTATCCAGATAGTACGATAGGGCAGCATTTAATGTTAGCATGGCCATAGTAGAACCACTATAGCTAAAGAGCACTTCAGACCTTTCTAAAAGGGCACTATATGTTTGTTGTGTGTATGTTTTTTTATGCTCTCGTAAATTAATCAATTCATTTCAAAGCTGTATCAAAAAGGTGCACGGCATTTAATTAAAACTTTACCACAACCAATCTCAGCAATACATTAGGCTTCTGTGGGTGTATTGTAATAGCGTGTGTGAGTGTGTGAGGGCACAGTGCAGTACTTGCAGTGCAGGCATGGATGTGGGAATGCATGTTCCAGCTACACCAGAACATCATCTACAGGTCAGGACACAGCAGAGAGAGCTGAGTTTGGGGTCATCTTTCTCAATAACGCCAAGACCTCCTCATCTCATCGTTATTGGTGAGCGTTTTGCAAAAAGCAGCCTTTCCACCCACGCTAGCACCATCCCCAACACACACATACTAACACACACACACACACACACACGGACACACATAACTGTACACACACACACACACACACACACACACACACACACACACACACATACATACAAACATACACACACAACACACTGAGAGATGAAATCCATCCAAAGCTCTTGATGCCAAATGTTGCTTCTTTCAGCTTTTTTCCCCTTCAACTCCCTTCTTCTCATCCTGTCTCCCTCTCTTCCTCCCCGCTGTCTCCCTCGCTCTCTCCTTCCCTTGCTCTCTTCCTTCCCTCCCTCACACTCTCCCTCGCTCTCTCTCTCCTTTCTCCCTCACTTGCTCTCTCTCTCCCTCGCTTGCTCACTCACCCTCACCGTCCCTCTCTCTCTTCCTCTCTCTCTCCCTCTCTCTCCCTCTCTCTCTCCCTCTCTCTCTCCCTCTCTGCGGACCTGCCATAGAAGAGGCCTCCTGCTGGGCTTGTGCAGCTGGCCAACTGCAACCCACACATCCTCCCACTCCCACCCAGCCCTCCCTCTCACCCACCCACCCACCCTCCCTGCCCGCCGCCTGCAGGCTCTGCAGCACAATCAAGCGCTTCACATCCAGCAACGGGGGGGGATTCTTGTCGCTGTGGATGCTTGCATTAACAGCTCTTTCTTCTGCGCCTCTCTCTGGTGGCTGGATATCATGTTGGTGGACATGCAGAGACACTATTTATTTATTCTTCACACACACATCAAGCCACATTTTTTTTTAGTATTAATAGACCATGACTTCTCAGGAAGCTCCTCGGCTCTGCTGCTGCTGCAGGCTCTTGGAGATGTTCCCGTGTCTCGGCCACTTGCTCGCTCACTGAAGAGGCTAGGCCAGTGCAACGCCTCAACAGAGAGGAAGATACAGAGACAGAAGTAGAGAAATTCACCTCAATTTCCCTCCCAAGAATCATAAAGTGTTTCGGTTATTTTTTGGACATTTTTTTGTTTGCTGATGTTGGGATACATCCTAGCACTGAGAATCAAGTGGAGTAGAATCTCCAGCAGGTGATATACTGATATATCACCTGGCATAATCGTTAAATTAGGGTAGGAGAAAGACCTTGCCTAACTTCATCCTATCAAGCACTTCATCGTCCAATCAAACATCAAAACAGTAATTTACATGGGAAACACATTGGGCAGGACAGTCTAGTGGTTGCGGTGTTTGACTTCGAGTCCAAAGGTTAGCCACCCTTGAGCAAGACGCCCAAGATGCCTTGCTGTTTAATGACATGTATCCAAGAATAAAACATTTCCACTGTAAGCGGAGCACTGGATAAAAGCGTCTGCTAAATAGTAAATAGTAGTAGATACTGCCAATGGGTTGTGTCTTGGCTCTCGGTTAATGGGTCATTATGTCCCATGCATGCTGGTGGTGCACTATGCAGCTGCATGGCTGAAGGAGCCTGGTGCACCCTGCAGCAGTTCCCCAGCCCCTACAGCAGCTCTGCAGCAGGCCTGAATTGATCTCATTATAACCACCACTCCGGACAGCCCCGAGATTCTGACTTCCAGTGGGTTTCCCGGGATACAGAGTACACCGAAACGACGAGATGTGGAAATGTGCTGCACTGACGACAGGGACAGAGAGTCTTCATCAATGACGCATCATCCAAAAGCGATCTATAGATAGGTTCTCCATTAGGCTGTCAAAGATTGGATTCGGGTCCACTATACTGACCGAGATTACCCCAGTCTGCAAAACGAAACCTGAATGCATATAACACAGAGATGGTCCTGGAGGTTTTTCTCTCACAAACTTCTAGGGGGGAATATTCTGCACTTTACAGAGGATGGATGGAGGAAAGACAGCTCTGCACCACCCCCTCCGCCCCCACCCCCGGGACTATTCAGTCCCAGCTGGTCAGGACCTCTCCCATTCACTCTCCACAGAGAGGACCATTGCTGGCTGGGCCATGAACATCTAGACCTCTCCTTACACATTTTCAGGGCCCGGAATTGATTAATGCGTTGGCATCTCCTCCCGCCACATTCATGTCCCTGACAGCATCCCTTTGTATTGGTTGCCAAGTCTTAAGTAGCGGGAGAAAAAACATTTTCCTGCCTCTATTAGCTCTCCTCACTCCACGTGAATCGGCCGCTGAACCGACTAACCACTCTATATACTCCTCACCGCTGGACCTCATTCGTTTATCACGAGGATTTCTTTTTTTTTTCTTTTTTTTTTGGGGGGGGGGGGGAGGGTTTCAAAATGTCATGACCACAATTCTGAATATTAATGTACATCTTTGAACTTTCCTTGTCCATTCAAAATGTCAGGCAGAAAGATTACTACACTCATGCATTCAAATGAAATTCTTTATTTATTGCATTCTATTATGGACTGAAAATCACAACACCAGTGGGGGTAGGAATCCCAAACTGTTAAAATATATAATCACATAACTCCATAATTGCAGAATAATAAGTCCATTGACTGTCATGGACATCTGTTTGAAGACTCTTAAAACAGAGAAAACCCTGCAGCAGCAGCAGCAGCAGCAAGCAGTGAGAACTTAATGAGAAATAGGCTAACGTTACAAATCCTTTGTAACGATAGAACTTTCTGATTGGTTCTGCACATACCACACGGGCATCCATTTTGTTCTTAAACCTCTTAGGGACAATTGATCTCGCAGCAACACCATACGCTTTATCCAACGCAACAGGAGCTCTGCCATCTTAGAATAACGAGAGAAAGATGGAATCAGAGATTATACGAGGGGGAGATAATTAGCTCTGTTGGATGAGTGGTCCATGGAAGGACCCATATGGCCACATATTACAAGACCTCTTCCAAGACAGGCCTGTTGTGCATGTCTATTTCGTGTATGCCTAATGGAGCAGATGCGATTTATCGTGAATTTTGTTGTTTGTCATTAATGAGCAGGTTTCTTGCTCAAGGATGTCTACAGGTAGACTGCGGACATTAGGGATGCAAACCCAGAACCATTTGGCTGGGAATCCAATACCCAAACAAATAGAATATCCTGTCCCGCTATGTACTGTATGTGTGTGTGTGCGTCTGCTTGGAAGGAGTTGAGAGGCTTGTTACAGTCACGTATACTGATGTTCACTGCTCACTGCGAACATTAGGCGGTACATCCCATCCATCCTCCATCCATGTTTTTGTCAAGTCAATCAATATTTTTAAAGTTATGTATGATTAAAGAAATAAATGCACTATACATAATAGCGCATAATGCATTACATGGAGCTTTGTTTACAAGATGAGCACACACACATTAGGCTAAATGGAATCTAATACAATAAAAAATACATTTTCTATTCTTTCTGACTGTTCAGTCAATGCTGAATACATTCATTCATCAGCGTGAACAATTATATTTATATTCCTGAGTGCGAGGGAGAGCTCGGGGTGAAGAGAGAAAACAATCTGGGCTCTGCTTCTGTTTATCAATATTAAAATATAGTTATTATATAATAATAGTTGATTAATCTGCATCAAACGTGTCTTCATTTTACCTTGTCAAACGGAACCAGGACAACAAGAAATATCCTTATTTATTTTACACATTTGGATCAGCTCACCCCACCCCTCCTCCACCACCACCACAACACCCCACGCAAAGGATTAGGCCTAGCAAAAATAACCTGAATTCATGAATTATATCAAATGAAATGAACAGATCCCTAAATAAAACAAACAACTGCAACAGCAGAACACCCCTGCACACGATTCAGAATGCAGCAGAGCATCAGAGGCCGCATGGAGCAATGCAGCAGGTCCGCTAACGAACGCGTCTGGCATCTGTGTGGAACTCATTTGCGGTCCAGACTCTTTTCATGCGTAGGAACGAGCTACCTAGCTCCACGCGATCAGCAGAGTCCCTCCCTATCTTCAAAAAAACATACAAAGACCCACCTCTACAGGGAACATCTCATCAACTCACTTGTGTACTTTTTTGTGATAGCACTAAAGAGTATAGTGTGTTGTATATTATAATGTGCATATACTATGCACTTCACGACTGCTACTATTAATTCAAAGTAACCTACTAGCCATTGTTTCTGATTTCTATAGCTACTAGCCCAGTTTGTTTTTTATTAGAAACTTGGTTGTGTAGCACTTACATTGTTGTCGTTACTCCAATATTGATTTGATTGTTAAATAAAACTAAAATAGTACTGCCGTAGAACCCATGACTGCTTTGTGCAATTAGAGAAAGTACAGGTTCCAGCTGCCGTGCGTGTTGAATGTGTTCCTGTGTTCCCTCGGCAGTAGTCCAAGTGATTACAATTAAGCAGCTCTTATCTCTGGCCATAATCAAGGCTCTGCAGGCTAGAGTTAATCCTCTTGTTCAGGGGGGTAGTGTTGTGACACAGGAGATAAACAGACAGAAATATAGATATCCACATACGTACATGCGGAGCTCTGTTCCAGCACTGCATGCCCAAAGCTGCAGCAATCCGCCTACCACACGACCATACACTGTCCCTGTCTGTATCACAACACTTCACACCACAAGTGTGTGAATGGAATGGGATGCCAAAGGAGGCGTGCGGCTATTTTGATACACTATCCGTGCGGCCACAGAGAACACATTCTAAATGATAACTGCCAGTGAAGGTTGTCATATGAGTGGTTCAGTTTGGGCTATCTTTTAACAAAAGGTCAGGAGGGTCAGTGGAAACAGTAAAAACACAAACAACAAAGGTTGTGGCTGTAGGTTTGGAACCGATGTCCTCCTGATATCTGCGAGGACAAATTAATTGGAAGCCAACCGAATGCAGTCCCTCCACTGGCCCCGTCTCCAGAGGGAATGTTTGGAAAGGGTTACGATTGGGGGACTTATAGAGGGATTCAATCTAGAAGCTGTGTGTTAATGCTGACCCCGGCACCGTGACAGGACCAGAGGAGGAAGGAGGCGGGCTAAGAACTGGCTGTTTATCTGCCAAGTCGACATGTTAAGGGACAGCGCCGACAATTTAATAACAATACTACCCAGGTTCCCAAAACAGATTGGCTAAGGGAAATGATTTCACCACTATCCGATTTAAAACTAACACAAACACAGACTGCCTTGTCTTTGAGGATGGACGTACGGATGGACTTGTTTTATTGATTTGATTGTATATTAGGTCATTCCAACCGGATTGATCATTGGTTTCCACACTGCAGCTCAAAAGGTGACAAGAGCCAGTGATGAATGATAAAGAGTAGGCTAAAGAAGCTAAAGATTTTCTCTGGCTTCACTATATGTACACAACACACAACAATGACCACCACCATCTTATCCCATTCGCTGTTGAGCTAAAGAATATGGTGTTAAATGTAACCCCTTGACAGTCTCAATCAACGCAGGTTCAACACCTGTAGGCCTGCTGCATTCGCTCAGACAAAGACCCGAGTTAGGCCGGTATTTCCTTTGCAGGAGGGCTGACGAAGAACAGATGCCAGCTCACCAGCACTGTGCCAAGGCAAGGCCTGGTGTGGGTTGGAGGTGCATATCAATAGGCGGGGGGGGGGAAGCTTTGCAGGTGCCAGTCCCACAAAGAGCCATTCAGCCTAGGTCCAGCTTGGCTTGGCCAACCCAACACCGAGCTGCCATCCAACTTTGATCAGGTCACAGGATAGAGCTCCAGGACATGACACAGCTAGCCTACATATAATGCACAGCAAAGCCAGAGAATCACTTGTGACACACAATACATTTACATTCACATTCATGCACTGAGCCTGTATTTCACATACCAATGTTTTCAGTAGTTTGACATTTGGCTATAGTAAAAGTACATAGACTTGCATATTACAATGTTGCATTAGACTACATAATTCAGGCTATTTGTATAATTTAGGCAATATATAGCTATTCTTGCCAGTTATTATTGGCTAGTCACTCTATAAATCACGTTATAGAAGAACTAAATACTACATTTCAATGGAATAATGGTGTCGCAAATGTTCTACAGTAATTCAATCAGCTCACAAAACATTCCATTGTACGTTGTGAATCAACAATTAACTACAATATCAAACACTAGCTTTGTCTCTTCTCTGTATACGGCATGAGGAACAGTCATAAAACCAGCCATCTGTGTAATATAGTCTATTGTGCCAATCACACACACCCCAGATCACCAAGTAATAGGCTACCACTTCCTTCCAACAACCCACTAATTCTCTGCAACCTCACAGTAACACACGCCTTTCACAGTAAGAGCCCCCCTACATTCTACGAGTTACTCAATGCGCCCATTGTTGCAACTCAAAATGTATAGCCCAGGGTCAGTCTATATGAAGAAAATCTGGCATAACTCATACAACCGAATATAAAATTGGCTATAGCTAGACAGTTGGAGCTTCCGGGCTGTTTCACTGATATTGTTTCCGGTGACGGGGAAGAGATGATATTGACAGGGGTCTCTATGCAGCGGAGGTAAGAGTGGATATAAACGTGGAAGAGGATGTAAAGATGGAAGAGGTGGAAGAAGACAATGCCAGGGTATATTTTATGAGATGGAGGGTATTGATTTCCCCCACATACACCCCACCACCTGTTCCCAAATATATATATATATATATATATATATATGTAGCAAGGCTATAGATAAATGGGGGCAGGATAGTCTAGTGGCTAGGATGTTTCACTCCCCCGGCACTGGGAAAGGTACTGGGTTCGCATGTAGTAGTAATGTATATGATAAAGAGTAGAGGGGTGTGCCCTTCATACACACCCGCAATATTCTGACCTAAATATTTAGCTTATCTCATTGTATTGCCGTCATTAAGTCATAATACTGGTGTATGAAATCGAGAGAATGTGTTAAATTAGTAATGACATATGAATGCTGATACTTACTTATCGGCAGCAATTCTTAAGCACCGCTCGATTCCTTTCAACTTCTTAATTACATTGATGAAATGGATGAATGGATGGCTGCTCATGGATTCAGATAAGCTACTCATATGTTTCAGCATACCATTCCTCTAGATTTGGATCTACACCCTACATTAAAAAAAGACCTAGCCTTACAATGAAATGTCATTCGTCTCTTAATCCCGGGCTTCTAACTTGAGCATATTTAGGTCACGAGAACTTGTTCTACAGAGCTTGGCACTCGGTTCCTCTGAGTGTTTTCTCCAGTGGTTTCGTTTCCAAGGGGGTTTCTCGAATCTCCATGGAGGAAAGGCATTCCTTTTCCAGCTTGTGACTTTCAACAAGATTTTGCTAACAGTATTCACACTACACAACAGGTCCCTTGAACATAAACATAAAATGATGTTTACAGGGATCTTGCAGGTATGAACATACACTTGATAAGGCCCAATCAAGAACATACGAAGTCAGCAGCGGCACCATAACAAGGGTTGATTGTCTGCACACTGCAACATTAACATGCTACACTTGTTTTTTCAGTCTGTATCCACTACGCAGAAAATGCTGCACGGGGTGAGTTGTAGTTTTTTAGAGGCATGCATCTCATCTCTCTAAACAAGAGAGCAGTCGCCCTTTCCCCTCCTCGTACTGTACAGCCATAAAGTGACATTTTATATTGACCAAAACATTGCTCTTGTGAAACAGTTTTAATATGAATATGATTTATGAAATAACATTGACATTTCATGTCTGCTGACATTTGGCCAATTTGCAGAGATTTGCCCTCTGTAATAGTCGACACGAGTTCCAATTTCTATATATATACTTTTTGCCACTAATATACCATGTTAAAAACCTAAGAATGACTTCTGCCCAATCTTAACAATCATGCACACACACACACACACACACACACACACACACACACACACACACACACACACACACACACACACACACACACACACACACACACACAGTCGACTGAACTACAAAGTCATTACACAAGCTTTTCACAGAAATGCTATGCAGAATAGGCTACAGACCAAACCCTAGGGGAATCCAGGGCAATACAGATGAAAAAAAAAATCTCATAAAGGCACAAAAATCCCTAAAGTAGAAATTACCATCTGGGTAAAAACTGTGGCTGCCTCTCTTGCCAATATGAATACAAAAAAGGAAATGATGGACCTCTCAATTCTTAATCATCTCCCTCACGTCTGGCTTCAAAGCACATTATTGAAAAAAACAAAACACCGTATTAACCAGAAAGTGCATACTTTTCCAAAGGTAAATTGGAGGCTCAACATCCAGGCAAACCGTGAAACAAATATCCAAGAATATACTCTACATATAATTGAAAGAGAAAAATCACAGGGTCCTCCTCCATCGTAAAGGCTCCAACAGGACGAGTTAAACAATAGCGTAGTAAGCTCAAATGACTGACAGCTCGTCGGTCCTCACGCTCGCCTCTTTCATTGTAGCTTTTCATTTGAAGCAATTTTGATACACAAAAAAATTAACCACTTGAATTTAAACGATATGGCAGTTCGAACCCTGCGCTCACACGCAATATAGCCTAACGACCTGCAACTTGCCCATTGCAAGATAATCAGTGTTTCGTGCAATTGTATTTTCGTCGAGATTTTCGTAATACAAAACATACATATATACATATAACATACACACCTCAATGCATCCCGTTCATGATGCGCGTCGCTTTCCTCGTGGTGGTGGTAGTCAGCCAGGCAGGTGCACAGCGAGATGCTGTGTGGTGCGGCGCAGGCAAGTTGGCGTACTGTAAAGCGATGATTACAACCGTCCAGATCCGCTCGGCTATTTGCTTCTACTGCCTCCCCGATCAATGCCGCGCCTCGGTGCCTGAATACACATCTGAATAAAAGTTACTCACTTTACTTATTCCCAACTGCAAGATTGTGTCGCCTAGTAATTGGTTAGGCTACTGTTTACCTCCTCTCACCCGAGACAGTGGGAGATGCGACGCGGACGGGTAAATATGCCCCCACCCATCTCTTAGTTTGCATGGGAGAATAACTATTAGGAGGCCTGTTATGGAAATTATTGTTTTTATCGTTGATTATGTGTTGATTATAGGCTATGTTGTGGTCTAATTCCCATGGACGTTTCTGTTATTAAAACATTCGGAATCAAACATTTGCATAATATGAGGACACAAAATATAAATATAATTTAATAAATGACTTGAATCAGTATTTTACATAATTGGTAGTGTGTGTGGAGTGGATATTACTGCTTATTTAAACATGCACGTTTCGGAAACTCGGTCATCTTGACAACGCAACTGTCAGGCTGGCAGATATCACAATTATATGTCCGGCTATTTTTTCAAAATAAAATGCATCAGGCCGGAAATTAATTATATTTTCACAATTAAGGCACCAGGCACCAGTACAGGATAATATATTAGTGGTCCATTGAAACTTAAAAAAAAAAAATTTAAAGGACATGTAGACAGAGCGGACGTGAAACGACACAATCTTAGAATGAATGGACACCTCTAATGGAAACAAAATCCTGTTATAGTGGTAGAAGATTATAGGCCATATTCTACAGTGCATGGATATAGGCCTACAATATAGACCTATACCACTAATTAAAAAACAGCTGCTACAACTGATAATACGATCAACAACGAATACTAATGTCAACCAAAGACTCCACTGTTCAGGTAATTGATGTTTTTGTGATTTACATTTACATTTGTTCACTTTCTTTTAACCTTACCCTACTGTCTCATTTATTAAGTGGGTACATAATTAGCCTACTACATGTGTTAGGCCTACCAGTGGCGAAATGTAGTTGCCACGGTCCCTGGTGCGAGATTTATTTATTACAAATCTCGCACGCACACAGGCACGCACGCAAACAATATCAGTATTTACAGATTGTATTGCATTAAAGATTGCATAATACACCGAACAGAAGTAGCCTATAATTTAAAAGTGCCAAACATATTAGTCACAGGATCACATTGTGGAGTGTGTGTGGTTGGTGGCTGGTTTAAGCAGCCTCACCTGACCTGAGTCAGGCTGATTAGACTCTGGGGCTGGGTGAGGCTGCACACCTGTGGTGCATTGGCCAATCAAGGCACGCCGGATAAACCAGCCATCACCACACACTCATGTGTGGACATGTCAGCATTCACCACCTGCGCTGCCTGCAAAACATTCTCAACCCTGCAATAAACCGGTTTACTCAACATCTGCCTGTGTCCTGGTGGTCAGAGGAGCCAAGAAAAGCCACTTACATGCCATGTAACATTGAACCTTGCTACACACATGATTACAAAACAGTTGACATTGGGCCTTGGTGCGGCTGCACTGGCTGCATCCCCTATACTTACACCACTGAGGCGTAGTCACTACAGCATTAAACTGTAGGCCATCACCAAAATAGTGATATGTTAGTAACTAACTGATTTATTACAATAGCCTCCTTGTATTCAGGAATAAATAGAAGCAAACATGAATTGTGTGCCTGTCATTGTGATGTGTATCATATTTTGGTTCATAAACACAGAGAACCACTGAACTTGCAATGGTTGTATAGTTTAGGGTAATTACTCTTCCATAGAGAAATATTTCATAGTACATACATTCTTTAAAAAATATCATTCGTCATAGTGCTTTTGGTCAACATTAAACATTCTATAGTCTATGCAATGCAATAGGGGGCTAAGTAGTCTTTACTATCAGTCTGAATTGCTCAGTGGGTCAGGATTTTCAAGTAGCCTACTATTTAACAATCCAAACTTCCATATGTAAAGACTCTTAACTCTGTCTTCTAACTGGGAATCTGTCATCATCACTCATCATCATGACCAGTAAAGATAGGGGTTAGGGTGTTTGACTCTCATTATTTGATCCCCAATATCCACATCTTAACTTGTAGGCATCCTTGAGAAAGATGCCTAAACCCTACCTATTAATGAGATGTGTCTATATTCACTGGAAGTCGATTTTTTTTGTGCGTGGACCGATGCTCAATGCTTAATCAGCCAATAAGAAGTTATGCATGCATGCATAACTTCTTATTGGCTGATATGGTTATGGTTATTGCATGCAATATGTGTTTAACCTAGAGAGGGAGTCATCTACAATGCACTTATATGAGCAGTGATCTTTTATTCCGTGAATGCTCAGATGCCTTATCCAGTTCTTTTTTAATGTAGAATTTCCCCTGGGTCTCGCTTTCTGGCTGTTTAGGCAGTGTAAGCTGTTACTGCCCAAGGTAGAATGGGGCTATTCTTGTGCTGTCTCTCTGCCATTGCAAAGTTGCCAGTTAGTTCAATGGTTCTTGTATACATCCATGGTTGGTGCTCATTGGTTGTTCCAGCTCTTTATAGCATTCAGACAGGTACACACACACACACACACACACACACACACACACACACACACACACACACACACACACACACACACACACACACACACAATGCACCTATGAAAACAATCTATAGAGCTATAGAAAACAGAAACCAGAAAAGAGAAATGTCCCAAGTGAAAGTAGTAAAGAGTAGTAATCTCAACTTGGCACATATTCTCACATATTATTATTAACATCTCAATGCAGTGATGTTATAATGAAAAACAATCAACATTGTTCAACTCACATTTGTGGATTTCTTGGTGCATTTGTGGATCTGTTTTTTTAGAAATCTCAAACACAGAAGACTACAGTTGATATAAATACTAAAAGACTACTGAGAAATAATTGCATAAATACAATGTTGCATGGTATTAAACATGTTGCCTCTTAATTCCTGCAATGCAGAGAACAATAAGATCTAATGTAACTGGTCCCTCTGACAGAATAACTGCCCTTCATAAACATGTCTATGTTTATACAGTCCTACATATTGGCCAAAAGAGTTTCTCAACCAATGCATAATTTTCCACACATGAACACTGAAAACAGACGACACATCACGCGATAATGAACGTTTGGATTGAGAGACAGATACAACAGGCAGCACACCTGCGCACGGTTCCACAGGGGCAAGGGTGATGTAACCCCTGGTGGTGCAGAAGCATGCTGCCTTTTAGGTTCGAATCACCCGCCACGTAAACAACATCGCAAAAAACGAACGCATTCAGACGACTGCATAACGTTGTTAAACTATGACAATGCCATCCAGATCTACTTAGATCTCTAGAAAATCTCTAGTTTCCTGTCTAAAAACACTGCGTTCAAATGAATTGTAAGTGGCAATAGGCAGCTTGTATGGTTCGCGTAAGCCTTCAAGTTAAAACAAACAAACAAACAAACATAAAAAGGTTGTTTTTTTGGTTGTTTTGTGTGACAGGCGTGCGTGTACAGGTGCCGTAAAGCGACCGCCACGGCGCATGCGCAGTACAGATCTAACCGACCATGGACATATAAATAAGAACGGGACTGACGGATGATGTTGTTGTGACCATTTAATTGTACTCGGCAGACAGTCCATGTGTCAACAACAACAACAACAACAACAACAAGTGGAGAGTGGCGGTGAGTGTGGTTTCCATACGTGTAAAGAAAGCAGTAGTATATTACGAGCGACTAAGCGAAACACCAAACTTTGTTGTCTTTACCACTGCACCGTGAAGTGAATGCCCGATGCTTCGTACTGTTGATACAACAATCTGCTAGCTACCCTATTGCATTTTCAATACCAATTGCATGGGGGTCACAACTTCGTCCTGTTTGCTCATAAGCTTCATGAGTGATTTCGTTTTGCCATGGTGAGGTACGATGACCACGTCAGCAAAACTATCGCCTAACCCGTGTTTCAGCAAGTACTCATTGTATTGAGTACTTCAGGAGTTCCCCCTTTTAGATTAGCATCGTTGTCATGTACGACCCGATCATAATATACCACGTTGTTAGGTCTAGTCATGTCGTAATCCCATTGAAAACTGTCAGGTGGTCAATCTTCTTTCCTGGTTGGAATTTGGGAACGGCTGTGTGAAGACATGCCCACGATCTGCATGCATGTCATTATCTCAGCAAACATGACACACACACACACACACACACACACACACACACACACACACACACACACACACACACTCAACCTATGCTTTCTATGACGACTGGCTTGAACTTCAAGCATACTCGGCAGTTTGTCATGTGGTTTCGTTTGTGTGCTATCTTAGATGTTGTGAACATGACCACACTTTGGAAGTAACTCTGGACTGTACAAGCCGTCCCTCCTTCGTCACTCATGTGTATAATCTTCTTCAAGTTTGACCCACGGCCAGCATCCAAAAATGCCTACAGGTAGGACTTCATGACGTCAACCTTTTATGTATATGCACATTGTCCATATTTTGTCCTTGTACTTAGATGCATAGTTTTCTGCTGCTAACTTTTTGCTGAGAGAGAGAGAGACACAGAGAGACACAGAGACACTCAGCAGATCAGTCTGTCCTGGAGCCCGTTGAAAGCCTTGGGAGCAAGCGGGGAGGGAGTTTCAGTTCATAACGAACAAGGAGAATTTAATAAAAACCAAAGGCGCCGTCCTAGGAAAGTGTAGCAATCTACGGAACAAAACTATATTTGGAAATCAATTGCTTCCAAGTCAAGGCCAGACTGATATTTGCGGAACGCAAACTTGAATATCTGGATCGCCTCACGAGGCTACACTTTGGCTACACACTGTAACACTGTAACACCTGCATCAGCTTGTCTGCTCCTCTGTTTACTATATTTAGTCATTTAACAGCTTTTTTTCAGATAGGGAGAAACTCAACCCTCATTGTAGCAATGCCAAAAGTTTTAACCATCTGGTGAACTTTAAGAATCCTACGTGGTTACTTTCTTACACATTTTATTTTAGGTTTTATTTTTCATGTTTCAAGTTGGCTTCAATGTGAAACGGTTTGAAACAAATTCAACCTGATTTCCACCCCCATATTGCTAACGATATTTAAAAAGGAAGACTAGCCTCTTATGACGTAGGAGAGCAAAGGTAATAACCAGGCTAACATCATAAAGCTCCAATCTAATCTCCCCTTTCTACGCATTGGGCTTAGCATCCACATTCTGCTTACACTATCTACACTGTCCTGCAGTTAGCGCTGACTTGCACTGCGTTCACTGTGACTTCATGGTGCGCTGTCAGGTCCAGCTTATTTAAAATCTCTCAGAGCACCTGGAGGCAGCTCTGTGGTAGGCCTCAGTCCATCTCTCTCTGTGCCCTGTCCTCTGAACATCAGGCCGCCTCTCAGGGGTTCAGAGGGCCACAGCGCCTGACTCAGAGCTCAGGAGAGATGAAATGTACCGTGTGTTAATGTGCTTATAAAGCTGTTAAATAGAGCTTTTTGCTTTGCATGAAATGCTTATTGTTTATCTCTGATCTATATATTTTAATTCAAAGGGAGACAAAACATTGGTAATAACACCATCTCTGTAGGACAGTGTTTCAATGGCATTTGGAAAGAAATATTCTGGATATTCCATGTTAATTAATGTGTGGTTGGTCATTATTTCCAGTGTCGTGTCATTCTCAATGGGAGGGGGGGTAGTCCCTTGTGAGCAAGGTGCTTAACCTCTGGGGGCCCATTAGAGGGCAGCTATGGGCGATGATGAGCAGGTGGGTGTGTATTCTGAAAACAACAATTCACTGTAATTCCCTGTGAATAAAACCATCTGCTAGCTAGATGACAAAATATTAAGTACTTTATGTTGGTGCTACACTGGTGATCGGCCTTGTATTGAGCAGCAGTGGTTAGGCTGTCTGAGAACTAGGAAAGTAGTCCTTGCGTAAGCGTTTGCGTTTCCTGGTGTGGTTGGCGTACTTTGGAATGCTGTGTGAATCCTTGATGCACAGCGGTGGACTCCTGTCCTCCTTTCATCTCTTATTGAGTCCATGTACTCCAGACTTGACCGTTTTGTCCCCTCAGCACAAGATGAATGACTAGATGATGCTACCATGCTTAAAAAGAATATATGGGTATTGTAAAAAAACACAAATGACAAATGGTGTTTTTTATTACTACTCTGGTAGCTGAACTAATCTTCTAGAGTCTCATGGCGATGACCTTTTAACTAAGATGGCGGGAAAAAAGTTGGCAATTATTCACATCTTTAAATCTTTAAATGATCACTAAGGTTTTGTGTCTGCTGTTGTTCTTAACCAACACCGTGACCAGACTTCTGCCTAGTCAAGGTTCATTGAAACATTAGGCCAGGAGAGCCTTTGTGTGTTTTGTAGCCGTACCAGGCTGCGCTGCTTTGGATTACACACTTTGGTCCAGGGTCATTGACTGATCTGGGCCTGATGATGAGTGATTTATCCCACCTAACACTCCAAGGCATATACCCTCATCCACATCCTGCCGTCCCTAAGATGAACTTTGTTCACTACACTGACCAAATGGACCCCAACGCTGTTAATTAAACAGCAAGACATACTCAAGACATTTTTACCACCTGATGAGTCTAACCATGCCATGGGGCAGGGTAATCTTCCAGGCCCCTCTTCCATGCATTCCTGAGATGCACACTCTCCCACATACAATTATACATACAAATACAAAGTCATCCTCACGAGGATGATCAACAACATCTTGGGATGTGAAAAACAAGAAGAAAAAGGCGTGCCGAACACGCATGAAGTGTTTCTTTGAATCCTATTTGAGAAACTATAGTGCTTCTGTTTTGTTCTATACATCTTTGTCTCTCTACCTCTGGCTTACCCCTCCCGGCTCTAGTGGGGGTCATAAAATACTCCCTCTTTGTCCTTCTCTCACTCTCTTACTCTACTCTACTTATGATTTAATTAGTTAACGTTAAGTTTAAATTCAAAGTTCAAGTAATGCAAGCTTTTATAAGTGTATTCCGCAATCACATGTTGTGGTAGTGTAATTGATTGATTGAATGCATGTTTATTGTTTGAGTAGTGATTTTAGATTTTATTCAAGATTGGTGTTTGTCACATGTGTAAACTATCAATTTAATGATTTAGTTAGCAGATAATTGAATCTCATAAGTACATGTGTGTTTTTTATTAGTTGAAGTTCAGTTAAATTAATAAGGTGACAATCCATTTTTTATCAAATGACTTAACTTATCGACTAAAACGTCTGCCGACGAAGTTTGTTAATGTTCAGAAAGTTTGTTGCATTTCAGAAAGTTGTTAAGGTTCAGAAAGTTTGTTAAACTTCAGAAAGTTTGTTAAACTTCAGAAAGTTGTTAAGGTTAAAAAAAGTTTGAAGTTTGGAAACTTTGGAAGGTTATAGAAGCAAAACTCTCGAGACAATGACTCCACATTCTCGTCTGTGCCGAGAGACGACTGCAGTTTGTTTCTGGCGGCGAACCACCTGCTAGCCTGATCGAACCTTCCAAAAAACGTCACCGGACCAACATGATCCCTGCTGGGACTGGAGAGTTCCAGTAGAGATCTGACCTGTCTAGTGAACCAACAACAACGGCAGTCCAAAAGTCTCCAGAGCGCACGACCGAACCATCGCCGAACGCGTCACCAAGTAAACCGCTATTCCTTGTCTCTCATGTGAGTTGATGCAAACTTAACTTACAGGTTAGGGAAAGCTCAATCAGGGTTTATTATAGTTAATAGAGTTTAGGTTTTAGTTGTTTTGTCTGTTTGTTTACCTCCCCATCATTTATTCATGTTAAATGCATTTCTTTATTTTGTAAATACATTTCATTATAATGTAAGTAAGAAGTAGTGCTTGTGGTTGATGGATCGTAGAATCACTGATTTTGGACTTCGACTTCAGATAGATTAAATTGGCTGAGTTAATTAATCTTTATAGTATCATCTAATATCCCCCCCCATCCTGAATTGCTTGTGCTTTCCTAGCCACCTCTAGGGTAATGCTTTCCTAGCCACCTCTAGGGTAATGCTTTCCTAGCCACCTCTAGGGTAATGCTTTCCTAGCCACCTCTAGGGTAATGCTTTCCTAGCCACCTCTAGGGTAATGCTTTCCTAGCCACCTCTAGGGTAATGCTTTCCTAGCCAGCTCTAGGGTAATGCGTTGAAAACCACTCTCGGTCACATAGGTGATGCAAACATCAGTGTGAGGCAAATTACAATTTGATTTGGTGAGTGGTGCAACATATGAACCGCATTTTGGTACTTTACATTCATATTGCAGAGGGACAATAGTGCTCAGAAAATAAGATTAATTTCACTTACTGTGATTAACTAAATGATTAACTAATGATTGTGTTGGCATGCTGAATTTCCACTGATGAGCAACCCATTATTGTGTATTCTGTGGGGTGTGCATGTAAAAACATAATAAGAAAAGCATTATAATTTTGTGAAGGTAGTTTCTAATTAACAGTATGAACAGGGGTATGTTTGTTATGTTTGGTGTCTTCATCACCTGTCAGTAAATACGTTTCCGTGCAAAGGGAAACCCGGTTTGGCAGGGCAAACCATGCTGTTAGCTAGTTAAGGGATTAGCATGCATAGGAGTGACCCGGGTGGTTGTAATGCTTTAATCATATCTATAGTTTTCAAACTGTACAGTACACTTTTTACTTTTGTCTGTTACATACCCGAGTTGTTTTAACTTCTCCATAGTACACACAAAAAATGTTATTTGGTCTTAAAGTCTGGGAAAGACATTTTCTACCCCACACCCTGGGGTAGTTGTAACACCTTAACTTACATGGGGTAGGATGTAACACCCATCGACAATTCCTAAAATGGATCAAAACCTGCACGACATTTCAACCAAAAGTGTTTGGTGTCTGTGTGCTCTTCAATGCCAATCCAATGCGGCCTCAGGCTCCTTGTTTTCTTGGACTTGCTTTTTGATTTCTTCCCAGCCCATTTTTTTCTCTCATTTTTCTGCCTTCGGCTTTTGCTTCTTTGTTGAACCTCTTCCATTGCATTTTTTACAGAATCGCAGATACCCTCTTCCTCCTTTTGTTTGGTTGTGTTTTGTCTTTGTCCAGCCATTCGGAAAGGCTCGACGGTTTGATGGACTAAACTCTCGTTTCCTGGACACTGCCGGATACACCTCAGGCGTGCGAAAAACGACTTGCAGGAAAAAGGACGCGAGGGCACAGCCGAGCAGGAAAAAAGAAGAAGTGAGACCCACGCGAGATAAAAAAGATGCAATGCCCGCCTACAAAGGCGACGGTGAAGCCTGCAGTCCGCAGAATGTCATGATAGCACTAGTGTTCTGTCTTCATATAGGCCTATTATATACAATAGGCCTATATCAAATATATTAAATGCCTCTCAAATGAATACGTCTCTCAAATTGTACAATATATAGGCCTAACACTAAATACAATAACTGCGTTCTTGTGTCTGAGACGCATTGCCATGCCATGCATGCAGAGTATGGAGTTCTCAAAAGCTTAATTTGTTATTATTCGTTCGTTCCTATAACTATATAGGCCTAATTAAAAAGGTTAATGAAGATTTAGATAGAAGCGCACCGCAGTGATTTTAGTTTGACTGGAGTAGGTTTCGGCTTTGGATTCTACCCAGCCTGAATTTGGCGTCGGGGATATGTGGAGTGTGTTGTTGGTGGCTGGTTTAAGCAGCCTCACCTGACCCGAGTCAGACTGATTAGACTCTGGGGCTGCTGGGTGAGGCTGCATACCTGTGGGGCATTGGCCAATCAAGGCCCACAGGTTAAACCAGCCACCAGCACACACGCTCGAGAGGAGTGCTAGCATGTCAGCACGTACCACCTGCTCTGCCTCGTACTACCTCAAACTCTACAATAAATCGATTTAACCAACATCTGCCTGTGTCCTGCCGTGAGAATGTAGATGGCATGTGGCAGGGGAAACTGCCACACCTACTTTATCTCCTAACAATGTAGGCATTTCCTTGTGTAAGCCCTCAAACAAAGAACACTACACACACTAATACATGTGGATCGCTGTCATGGTCCGACGTGGCGGAGCTAGGTTGGGCGTGTCCTCGCGGGGTCCGCCCCTCGCGCACGTGTAGCATCGAAGCCACTCTCGCACGTTTTAGCCCTCAAACGGGTGGGTGCACACGGACACTGCCAGCTACATGTATTGGGGTGCCCTGGAGGTTTGGGGGGAGGAAGCCTGGAGGTTTGAGTGGAGGTTTAGAGGAGAGGGATGCCTGGGAGCAAGATGGGACAGGGCGATCCATCACCCGAGAAGGTGCAAATTCAGAATCTTGGAAAATCTCCTGTTATAGAGCCAGATTCCAGTGCAGAGACATCCTGCTTGAATATTGGCAGGAGAGGCTGTTTTGACAATACCAGGTAGGGTGTCCTCCTGCCAGCCCTCCAAGGCTCCACCTCCTCTCTCCCATCCACTGGATCCCACTCGGCCAATTGAGCAAAATGAATACTGAAATTCTGTGCTTGGAGGCTCCTGGCAGAACAGAGTGGCTCTATCTGACTGGCTGGGAGAGACGGGGAGGGAGGGCAGCAGCCTACAGCTCTAGTTCCAGGGACAGTCACTGCAGAGATTCTGGCATCAACAATCAATCAATCAAGGCCTTCCGCCAGCTCATTACCATAATTATAAACTCCCCAGACCCCCAGAAAGGATAAATGCCTGCCTTTGGAAAGATGGATGGGGAGGACACGACACTTACTTGTCAGATGAAAGGCAAATTTTTATTTTTCCGTGACAGGTTACTGTTAATTCACATTGAGTTGTTTACATTTAAGCTTCTATTCAAAGTGTGAGGAAACGTCAGTGAATTCAAATGTCGGACAACTGCTAGCGAGATGTGCACAGTCAAAAAGTTACTAAGTCTCATGTTACGGTGGAGGACGAATAAGAATAAGGCGGGCGGTCGTAGGAAGGGGTGAGAGGTGAGAGAGGCCTCTACATGGAGACAGATGGGGATCCAAAATGATTGATTTTCACCAAGAGACCCTTGTTGAGCCTCTCTAACTCTCCTCACCCAGTAATCAGTCAAATCTCTCTCTCTCTTTCTCTTTCTCTTTTCAGGCTGATTTTGGCTGCGAACAGAGATGAGTACTACAGCAGGCCATCCAAGGCGGCAGACTTCTGGGCGTCGAGCGGTGAGATCCTCAGTGGTGAGTCTGCCCTGCTGGGGGTTAGGAGCTGTCAGCCCACAGTCCAGCACCAACAGAGGGCTCCTCTGTGTTTTGTCCTCGTACCGAGAGTAACAGGTTCACCAAAACACATCTGTCCGTGTAGTCACAACAATGGCCTAAATTAATTCTAAAATAACAATTGAATAGTTAATTATTATTATTATTATAACGTTTTTTTAGTTGTAGTGGGGTAGGATAGTCTAACGGGCAGCGTGTTTCAGCAAGATGCATCAGCTAAATGACTACTTACTAAGAACATGTGAACATGGTCATTTCTTGCAAATTGCCAAGTTCGAATGAGGTTGACACGAAGTCGTCTCCAGCTCTATATTGTGGCTTGACTTTCCTTTTCCTAACAATACAACAAAATATCCGTCTCCTTCACCCTCTAGATTCAATTCACCTCTTCCGGTTTCTGTCACGGTGCGTCCCTGCCCACTGTAGACTCTTTAATTGACCGATGTTCCCCTCCAATACACAATACTGCAGGCGGTACTGCAATACTGCCCTGGCATGAGAAATCAATCCTATCATAGCCTTCTTCTGGTGAGGGAGAAACCCCCCCCCCCCTCCTCCCCTCTATAATGGAGGGGTGAGGACGCTGAGGTGCGAGCCTTAATTGATATCTGCCTTTATACGATGTGACACGTACGGTTGGAGGCTCTTGTCTGAGTGTCCTGCAGGAGGACTAGTGTGACGGAGGGAGGAAGTGAGCTGTACAACACCCCCCCCCCCCCCCCCCCCCCCCCCCCCCCCCTGAGGGATCCAGTTTAGTGCTCCTGTCCAGTCCCAGAGGAGAACTTCCTCTTCCTCTTTAGATCAGTGGCGGGACTAAGTGGACCTGTCTTTTATTGATCTGGCAGGAACCATGGCAGACGCACCTTGCCTCGCTATTGACTGATCGTTAATGAATTCAATTACATTTAAGCCGGCCATTTACAATTAAGATACAAACTATGGGCAGACAATATGTAATATGCTTGTAATATAGTGATGTCTACATAGGGTGGTATGTCACATCTACAGAAGAACAATTTAAAAAGACGCTTTGAAATGGTTTGAGTGACGAGGGTCCGGCCAAGCACCTTTATTGTTTTAACTGTTCAGCGTCCTCTTTACGTGTCTTAGTGCCAGCTTTTTTATGAATTGCTTGAATTGTCTTGATAATCAACAGGTTAATTGTCTTGATAATCAACAGGTTAATTGGCAAACATTTGTGTTTTACTGGAAAATCTGCTGCATTGGAACCAGTACAAAAATATTTTGTATGTATTTTCATTTATTGTTGTCATTATAAGTATTGGGTAATTATTATTCAATTCATTATTACATTTTCTTGTGTAATTATTGCGCTTGTACATAGACTATGGAATTGGTGATAATCTCAATCAGTTTTAACAGAGACTGGGACTAACCAGGTTGGATACAGTTTAAAATATTGGCACCGTGTTTTCCAGGCCTAGACCTTGAAACTGGCAAGGAAGGTGGGACATGGCTGGGAGTTACCAAGCTGGGCAAGCTGGCCGCCATCACAAACTACCTGGAAACAAAGCTCAACCCTGACGCCCAAGGACGAGGTGAGGAGTCGAACCAGCAAATCATTCAGGATGTCCTCATGTCCACACTCTCCTAATGAAGGGTCATTAAGTCCCATGCCTACTCACTTTAATTGCAGTTTTTGATAACTATTCAATTTGACATAAAGCACATTTGTGCTATTGCAATAGTAGAAATGTAAACTACTCACCTGAGGCCATCTAGTGGACACTTTCATCCAAAGAATCTTACAATAACATATTTTATAAATACATTAACATCTGACCGCATTGCTTCGTGCATCGCTTCGTAATCCAGCCAATCACACAGCTCTTCACTAAGTTGTGCTCCGCCCTATCAGGGTTCCTGGTGTCCAACTACTTAATGGACAGAGACCTGGACAGCTTCTCCTACTTGAAAAAGGTATCGACAGAAGGACACCTGTACAACGGCTTTAACCTGCTCACAGCAGAGTTCAAGTAAGTGGAAGGTGGAGCGGAATGTTCTGGGTGTGCTTGCATCTAAATGGTTACTTCTCTATTAAGGAAATATGGCTACCTCTGCCACTAAATGATTATGTACTAAAGTATCAACATATTCCTAACTAGTTCAGTTCTCTCTAAAATATGTGTATATGTGCATGCATTGACACACACATCTCCAAGTAGAACGGTTGTTCCGAAAATCGGCAAACAAAACAGTGCGACAGTGCGTTTCCTTTTTATTTAAGTACACATTTTGTTTAGCAAGGAACATGCTGTCTCTTAATCCACACGGTTGCCAAAAGTTGATCAGGTAGGTTTTGGAAACCAACAAGCGGAACATTTTGACGATCTAACAATACATCGGATTTAGCAGGGAATTGACCCAGAACAATTTTTTCAAGCATTTCCTTCAAAGTCATTATATGGTAAGCACTCCTCTTCGCCGGCTCATGGCCTCATTTGCTGTCACTGAATATACCGTAGATGTGGAAGAAATTCACTGGTAAATGGCAATGGACTCCTTATAGGGCATTAACGCTTAGCAAAGCATAACAGCAGAATCCCCTCTGACCCACCTACCCACCCACAAACGTAAATCAGGTGTTTAGGATGAAGAACAGCAGACGGATCTTCATGTGGATGTTTTTCATCTGCTCGGCTTCGCCGTTCTGTGATCCTCTCCAGAGGCCTGCTGTGATTTAATTTCCTGACCTGGTAGAGAGAGGCCAGGGGGGAGAGAGGGAGGCAGAGAGAGATAAAGAGTGACAGAGAGAGAGAGAGAGAGAGAGAGAGAGAGATATCAAAGTGGACCCATTCAAACAGAGACAGCTGCCATCCAGGAGGCCTCTCTGTAGACATTCTATTGGCATGGCAACAAGTCTCTGGGGTTGTCGTTTAGCAGTCTGGGAGGATGAGGTCCGCAACCTTTCTCCCCCGCCGACGTCCTCCTGCGGCGGGGGCTGGAGGACCGATCGATGCCCCCACCCCCCCAGTGGACCTGGGTGTCTTGATCCTGATACCCGGGCGACGTGGCCTCTGGCAGGATCCACTCACTGGGGAATACCGCACGCACACACACCCTACACACTTTCCCCTCACTCTCCACACACACACACACACACACACACATACACACACTGCTGGAGAAATCCATTGGCTGCCTAACCTTGAGTTACTCTCCCTCTCTCCGCAGCGCACTGATGGAGGCATTGAGCGATGTCACCTCTCACCTCTCGGAGACAAACGGCCGTTGCTCAAAAGGACACAATCGTG
>OOFB01031182.1:0-13951 GCA_900323305.1 Trachyrincus murrayi
GAGAGAGAGAGAGAGAGAGAGAGAGAGAGAGAGAAGCAGGTACGAGAAGGAGAGGGGTGGGGGGTAATAAGGACATGGTGAGAATGAAAGTCGTGTTTCCATATCTGTGTCTTCTTCAGATATTTGCGTGTGTTGGCATCGCATCGTTCTTCCTAAGCCGATGATGGCGAGACTAGCTGTGCATGCGTGTTCGCATTTCAACCATGAAACAGGTAGAATTGTAACAACGTTGTCCAAAAAGTGTGTGTTTGATTTGTATTTAATCATACAGGCTACATTCCCCCCACCCAAAGTATATTTTATGTCATCTCTAACATTGTAATTGTTTTCCATTCACTGCCAATACTTAGTCATCATTACAAGACAATCCTTTGTCTTTCTCTCTGCGTTAACGGGATCATGTAACGTGGCCCGGAGGCCAAATACCTGGCACTGCAGAACACGCCTGTTAGCTCGCAGCAGGGTGAGGTCACATACCTGGCACTGACTATGTTGCCAGCATTCAGCTCCACCATTTCCTCAAAGCCGATGGCAAAAATGTCTATAGGGTTGGACTTGCCGTCTGCGAGGTCAAAAGAACAACAGGCACTGAAAATATGACTGACGTCAAAAAGGCGTTTACGTGTATCACGTTACAATTCAACCAAACAGACAATAAACAAGTTATTCTGTGGAACAAACCTATTTGATTTACCTTGGAACTCGGGAAGTCCCGCCTTCTTTGGCGCGTCCAGCAGCCAATCGTTGAGCGTCTGGTTGCGGAAGGCGATGCTGCGAAACTGCTTGCCCCCGTTGACGTTCCAGGTGCCGACGCACACGCGGATCTGCTTGGGCCGCGTGTACTTACGATAGTTCTGACACATGCCCAGCAGCACTCTGGGAGAAGCTGCACAAGAGGAGGGACTCTGTGAGTGTGTGAGTGTGTGAGTGTGTGTGTGTGTGTTCTCATGCATCTGTACATGGGAAGACTGAAGGAGATGGAAACAACCAAACATGGTCCACACAAAACAAACATGATTGGAGAAGATAAAATATGGACGGAATATGAACCTCTGCACAGGGAGGATTACATCTCTATACCAAGCACTTGAACAACTGACTTGCATTCTGGGAAATGTGCATGCAGGGATAGAAACGATGGTGAGAGAAACCTGAGCCAGTAATCAAAATAGCCTAAATATCTGGCTCAGACCAGTTAGACCAGTCTACAATGCAATTTTAGACTTGTCAATTCTTCGGCAGTTTGGCTTTCTGTGAAATTGTGGTTGAAACCCAAAAAAAAAAGGTTTGATAATACGAAGAGGAAAAGCACAAACGCTGGTAAAAATAACCAATGCGAAAATGTTTACCTAAAATTGACACAAAACACACAAATGATTTCAGAACGCACTAATGTACATATTAGCCAGACAACGTATCCACCAAACCGGGTTTAAATGGATTAGATAAAGAGTGGCAACATAATGACAACGTAAGCAAAAATAAATAACCTGGTGGGAACATATAACAGGGGGGGGGAACACAGTCATCAGCTGGTTACCCGGCTACCGTACCTGACTGTAACACAGGCTCAGTGACTAATATCACGGGCGAGAGCAGCAGAGAGAAGAGAGAGAAGGGAGGGGTTAGCCGACGCTTTCACAGATAATACAAGTTGCACAGTCAGTCAGCCAGCCAGTCAGTCAACAAAGGCTAATCTAACTGGACCATGTGAGCTGTGAAGATCGGAGAGATTATCCCTCCCCCTTGGCCACGCAGAGAACCAGGATGTCTTCTTAACACCGTGTCCATGCCCTTCAGCCACCCGCGAAGGTCAATAACACGCTCATATGTTCTATTGTATTATTGTATTATGTTTTAGTAAGCAGTCAGTCATAAAATAATCATTTATATAATATTGAATTAAAAATATAACAGAACATAAAATAAAGTTAAGGAAAATAATATAGTAAAACAAATTAAAATTGACAAAAATGTGCATACATATATATATATATATATATATATACTGTATATACATCAAATGTTATTGGCTGTTGTCACTCATGCCAGCAAAGCAGTTCAAAAGACTGCTGTGATGTAATAGTGATGAGGCGCTCACTTCCTGGTTTCAGGCATTACCGTAAAGACTGGAGGTGGTGAGCAGCGCTCGAGCCTTGTCGGCCAGGTCGCTGTTGAGGGTGGAGCCCAGCCTCAGGATGTCTATGGCCTCCTGCTTGGAGCTGTCAAAGAAGTTGTTCTGGATGGTGCGTGTCACAGAGCGCGCTCCATCCTTCAGCTTCCCCACCTGGCAGGAGACCCAGAGGAACGCTAGTATGAATATGACCGTTCTCTACTCAGCTTTTATCCAAAGACAACTTGCGGTGAACTTTTTTTTTTTTTTTTAGCAGTTAGGCAGGTAGGGGTTAATGCCGAGAGGTTCTGGGTTCAAACCCCAACCACATTGGGTTTCGAACCCAGGACCACTCAGCTGGGAGTCAAACACCCTAACCAGTCCCGCCCCATATTATTATAATGTTATAAAGTAATTATTATAACGTAATGTTACAAAAAAAGTCACCCAGAAAGGAAAGGCGACAGGCTTCGGACTACTAAAATAATTTGAAATTAAAATAACTTTTGTTAATTTTTTTAAGGTCAAGTGAATTTGATGAATGTGATATTGGTATGTGATATATTGTATGATTCATTCGACGTTACAGAAGTAGGCCCAATAATTCATTTTTATTATTGATATGTCACATTTTCCTTCAACAAGCAAGGGCCTTACTGCTCTAAAATAACTAAATCGACTAAACTCTGTAAAATCTGACTTTACTATGTTTAAATTCATTAATATTTGGAGGACGGTGAATATAAATATCCTTCATTTTCTCCCAAAAGGCAAACCCTGATCAAAAGTAACAAAGTCAAATCTACGGATGCACAGGAGTGTATCACCGCCCCGACATCATAGACCACCCAAGTCTGACTCATTTGTAATTTGTCTGATCAAATAAGGGTTTCCTGATCCACCGGTCTCGCCAGACTACGGGAAACTCTATAGAGGCACAAACCTATTGCCAGAAACGACATCAAATGCCAACACTGGCTAATTTACTCGGGATATTTCAAATGGTATATAGATTATTAACCGGTTACCAAAATCTTTACTGAAATGGATTGAAAATGGCTAAAATGGCTAGCATTGCCTAGCTTAGCATTTGATGTCCGATGTCAACTGGCTTGCGCGTTCTCGTTACCAGCATAGCGAGATAGAAAGACTCACTTCCGCTACGAGCTTGTTTGCAATTCATTTCTTTTAAATATACAACAGACGGCAACCCTCGGGTGGTCTATTCCAGACAAGCATGAGGACCAGCCCAATATTCCCAGCAGCTACGAGGGATAAACACGGCACCAGAAATACGGGCCTTTGGCACGACAACAAGACGAACTGGCGCTTGACTTACCGCGCGGGCAGAGAGGTCCAGAAGAGAGCAGAGAGGGAACACAAGAGTTTAGAAACAGAACGCACACGGTTCACAGCGCTCACCTCACAGAGCATGACATGCAGCCGCTTATTGTTAATAAACACGGACCAGCCAGGCCCGTAGGACGGGGGCGTGACAGTTCAGACACCAACAGTTGTACTACTTTTGGTCTGTAAAGTCTACTTGTGACAGCTTGTCTTCCCCCCACTCGCATGACCCTCCACGATCTATTAACACAAACAACTAGCATGTAATATCTGACTGAAGAAATAAGATATAACATCAAGTAAGATTGTGAGACGTAGTAAAGGAGTGCTGTGAGGCGAAGGAAAGGCAAACCTCAATGGATCACAAGCACAACGTTAAGTCCTGAGCTGAGATCATCCAATAGGCCGTTAACGGTGCAACGGTAGCTCTGCCAGAAAAAAACGTGCTACAAAAGGGCCGTCGAAAGTCCGCTGTCTGTACCTTGGCCTTCCCGTCCAAGGCGCCGGTGCCGGCGTAGATCTTGCTGACGGAGTCTCCGTTGACGGACCACATGGTCCTGAAGACCTCCTGGAAGCGGGCCACCAGCTGGGGCTTCTCAGTCAGGCCCATCTCTTCCAGCTGCTTGGGCAACATCTGCCACCCGACCCAACGACCACCAGGAGGATAGAAGACATGCATTGAAGTATTCACCGGTAGTATACCGATACTGGTGGTGGCGTGTCGGCTCAGCATCAGGCCGCCAGCACCACCGATATCGACACAGAAGAAAGACAATTGACTAGATCTTAGATTTGACATACGGGAGGCTTATTAGATCGGATAATATTTTGTTTGCAAAGGAGACTTTGGATTTGAAGTCAGTCAAGTTGGAGAGTTACTCACCGTCACCTGATACTAAACACTGACGTGTAATTGGTAGAAACGAATCAGAGTGCGGTACGTTTGCGTTTCCTGTATTTGTGTGTCTGCAGGTGGCATGCATGTACGACCATCGACTTAAACTGCACTGTGCGGTGGTGTCATGCTTTAGAAGGCGGCTGTGGGGATCTGACCTCCAGGGCGAAGTAGGCCTGGACACTGTTGGTTCTGTCCAGACAGTCCAGGCAGTTGGTCCGGATGGTCCCACTCTGGGTCCTGGCGATAAGGTTGCAGAAGGGCGAACGTCATTGTGAATGAATCAATGAATACTTTTTTCCCATGCAAATAAAAAATTAAATAAAAACTACATTCAAATGAAAACTGATTTAACCGCCTAGCCGCCATACAATGTAGAATAACGAAGACACGTGATGACACTAGAAGTTCCTTGAGGTGGTTCACCTGACGATGCCGGCGTCTCCAGAGTAGTAGAAGAAGCCACAGTCGTCGATGAACTTGCTGACCTGGGGTTTGAGAACGCTGTGCAGCTTCTCCGCTTTACCGCCCTTCACCATCTGGTGGTAGTCGAAGTTCACCATCCTAACCGCCCCGCCATGCTCCGACGCCTTCAGGTGACTCTGAACGCCGGTAGTAGCAGCGCAGTAACGGGAGCGAGAGCCGTGAGAACACAAAAGAGCTACCCGTCCACTTCGGCACACGATGCATACGATGCACACACATGCATACGATGCACACACATGCACACACATGCACGCGATGCACACACATGCACGCGATGAACACACACATGCATTGTCATGCTATGGTTTATGAATTAAACACTTATCCAAAGCAACTTAAGAGTAATGTACATTTCACAGTAAGGGCTTCATTGTACTTCACTTCATTTGAGTTGATGACATGTTGATGTATGACATGAAAAGCACTACCAATACATGAACATCACATCTATTACAATGGCGGCTCTCTCTGACCTGGAATGCTTTGCTGAGCATGTGTTCTCCCTCCTTGCTGCCCAGTAGGTTAATGATCACCTGTCTGCCATACAGCCTCCGCAGTGTACTGAAGTGCCTGGAAGACACAAAGGGACACACACTGTATATAATGTACACATTCACATACCCTGCATTACCGCTGCTGTCCAGCAGGGCCATCGTGGAGCACTAGCTGAACAGCCGACGGTACCTTTAACATGAAAGTACGTGGTCATTTATCATGCGATACCATCCTATACTGCTGTTGTCATGGTGAACACCGCTTGCTGAATACGGCATACATTTCACAATACACATCCATAAACATCTTGGCCCTGAATGCTTAAGACCGAGCATCGGTCATATCATTGGATCAAAGCAAATCCTCAGCATACTAGACTCCCTTCCACTGTTTCATCCCAATGTATTCACATCCACCTAAAGTGACTCATCTGCCAATATTGATTGGGTGTCACAGGAGGCGGTGCACGGGCATGTCTGTGTGTTCATGGTCTCCTGTAAACACTGCAGTACCCAAAGGGAAACTACAGAGAGTGACTCAGACCACGTCCTTTAGTCCCATGACCCGTTGAGTCCAGGCTCAAGGAGTACCTTTATTCTGGATTTTGGATCCTCCTGACAAGGTTTGATTTGTGCCTATGATTTGTACCTACACCTCCGTGTGTACTGATGCTTATGTGGGTGTTTTTGTTTTTTGTCTTATTGTGATTCCTACTCGCCTGCTCTGAGCTGCACAGCACATTGGTCAACGTGAGTCATGTTTAAATGTGCTTTAGAAACACTTTTGACTTGACGTCAACCACGCTCCTTTCACTTCCCTGCCCCATGTTGTTGAGGTGAGCCTTAACCTCACTATCAAACCGATCTGACATGAAACTGTATCCTCCTTGCTTTGGGGTGTTTGGATTGAATATACTTCCGCGAAACCGCGGACCAACACAAGCCCGGGCCGGCCCGCAGGGGGAATTTGGGTTGCAGATTTCCATCTGCCTGAGATTAGATCAGCAGGGCGTTGGTCCGGGCTGTGTTTGGGGCCAGCAGTAGCATTGGACACAAACTTTTCCTTGAGTTAATTTCCTGGCTATTCTCTTGCTGGTGGTTGCGGCTGCAGGGAGGCAAGTCAGAACAGCTTACAACTGGCCCGCCTCGCCCACGCATTTCTGAAACATTACCTTTCAAAAGCCGGTGCGTTGGCCTCGAATCCCCTGGAGAGCTTCACGCGGTGGGAGCCGACCTGCGAGGAGGAGGCGAGGAGGAGACGCGGGGAGAGTAAAGGGACACAAGGCAGACAGTTCCTTTAGAAATGACATCACCTCTCGCAGCGGGTGTGGTGTGTGTGTGTGTGTGTGTGTGTGCACATGTCGTAGAGACACACTTTGCAGCGGAGGGCCCGACAGTCCGGCGGATAAAGGTGGATTTGAAGAGCAGCTTTAGGAGATAGCGTTGTTGTGGAAAAGAGGACGGTAAAACAACCAATGAAAGCACGGGGAAGAGGGGGTGATTGGGTTCAAAACGAGATCAGAAGCTGTGTATGAATGAGAAGCCGTCTTTCAATGATCTCCGTATTCCTCCGTCTTGCTCTGTCCTGTCGGCTTTCCCCCCCCTGTATGCATCGTCATCTCCACCTTCATCATTACCGCTTCTTTAATGTTTTGGACGGGCCTACAGTCTCCTGACTACCTCTTTATTGCCACCTTCACCGGTGAGACTTCTCTCTTCCCCTCTGTTGCCTAATTACGTCTTTCGGTTTGTGGTGATGGTGATTGGGTCGGTTACTACACAGTTGGCAACAAAGCTGCTGCCATTTTGTCATTATTTCCCCTTATGCAACACCCCCCCCCCCCCCCCCCCCCACCAGCACGGTCAGAACAGTGTTGGGAATAACAGCGTTAGCAAACCATGAATATTTAATCACTTGATTAGGTTGGACCGGACAGCGCTGCTCGGATTACTACAGTAAGAGACCTTCCTCTCCCCCTACGCTCACGGGTAGCTTTACACGCGTGTTGCACGGCTGACACGGCTGAGGGTCTTTCTAGGTATTCTCACGGCTACGTGGCGTTTGGCGCTAATTGACAAGCGTGGTTCGCTAGCGCTAGGCGTTTCGCGCAATTCACCTAAAGCAGAGGTTCACAGTCCAGCGCTAGACTGGTTTCTAATTTAAATCCATCGATGAGATTCACAGAGAAAAGAACAAGACTAACCCGTACCCAACCCCTCAACCAAATTAACAGCTAATCCAAGCGGGAGAGAAAGGTTTAAAGCATCTACTTGCAAAACGGGGCAGTAAAACACTGAAAAACAGCCCCAAAACACATGATTGACCAAACCAAAACACGTCCTGTTGACGGATTTACGGCTAAACTTTGGCTGTCTCGGCGGCCTCTGATCAAATATTTCTGGGACATCGGTCTAGAAAGGTTTGCTGAATGGGTTTAGGGGATGTTTTTCAGTGTGTCAGGTTCTCACCTGATAAAATATTTCTGGGAGCTGAGGAAATAAAGAAAAGAGGCCCTTTAACCGATAACTGAAAACCCTTCCTAAGGCAAGGCATTTTCTAGGCCTGTGCAATGTCAGGAAAGGCTAGGTTCATTTTATTTGGAGTGGGAAGATGACCGATAGCGTCAGGCCTCTGGCATTGCACAGCACGTTCCGACCGCATGGGAGAGCCATCACCAGCAGCAGAGCAAAACAAATGAACAAACATAAATAAAGGAAGCGATTATTATGGGTTGTTATACCAGGTGGGGGTTTTCATCCACTCCATTAGGGCGTCGATTCTCATTCAGTTGCAACAAAACGCCCTTAATTGACTTTTTCTGAACACACAGCATGAACAGATGTGGTTAAAACTAGTCGGGGAACTCCCGGAGTCACCCGGTGTAAACATGGAGGGTCTCGCACATCCACACACACACACACACACACACACACACACACACACACACACACACACCTTGTCTAAACAGACACAAATACCAAGCATTCTCCCTGAATTCTTACATTCTTGCTTTAGAAATGGACTAAAACAGACTATACCTTCTGGTTAAATCAACACTGCGTAGGCTCTCTTTGATTTAGTTTCAAATGAGTTTGATTTGTCTGAAGTCCACCAATTATTCATTTCTAATGATATGACACATTTCCGAACTGCATGCAGAAAATGTGTGGTATTTTTACTTGATAAATGCCCAAAATGACTAACCAATTATCGACTGAACAATTATCAGAAATACATTCTGTAAATCGACTGACTGATCAATAAGCATTGCATTTTCAGACTAATTACTACAGATTCAAGAGACTCTTAATCTGGGACCAATAGTAGCGGGACATCTTGCGAGACCATAGAAAGCAATACTGTATCCAGTGCATGTGGAAACATGCATGCTGAAAGTTGAATACAGCATTTAACTGAACCTGGATAGAAGAGGTTTTAGCTGCACGTTTTCCCTGCTAGTTCTGCAATGTTTTTACTTTCAGTTCCCTTATATCCTACAATTGTTTCAGAAAAACATTGGACAGAAACATATCAACAAATCCCCAAGTTACACAATGCGAGTTTAAAGGAATAATTCACCCTAACAATATGATATTCTTTGTACTAAATATTCTACATGTAGCAAATCAGTATTGAAGATTTTGTCAAAATTCTGTAAGCCCTCATTCTCAGGCTGCTAGATAGCTATGATCGCTATTGGACTCAAATCCCAAAATGCACCAAGCACTAACTCTGCCCTCTCCCGTGTCTCCTTCCCATTAATAGTCGGACTGAGCCCTGCAATGGCTTATGGGAAACGTAGGAAACGGTAGCTTGAGAAATCGTGTCTACTTTGAGCTTAATTCAATACAAATGAGAGTTTGTCATGACTATTTAAATAGCCAGCCATATTGTAGAAAGTGTGGCTATGCGTCATTTGGTTAACATTTGACTCTCTAGATCATTTGCAGTGACTTACAGAAAAAGTGCTTCCATGTTAATTCCTATCTTTGACCTTGGGAAATGTAAAACACACGGCTGTTTTAGCTGGGGGAGTACTCAGGTACCCTACCCAAAAAGGTTTTTTCCATACATACATACCGTGTTTTAAGCCAAAATTGACAGAAGTTAACATTTTAGAGTGAATTATTCCTTTAACTATTAGTACTTACAAGTGTAATCAAATTGTGACAGAATGAGCCTTCTCTACGACAGCAGCATAGTGTTGCTGCAGAGGATTATTGATCCTTCACAAACCAATGGCAGGTTAATAATACATATTTCCAGCAGGCGACATCATAAACCTGGGTATGTTACCTGTATTCCTGGCTGTTCCCAGAATAACGGAATGGACCCGCGGATTTGGATGAAGGATGAGACATTGTCATCCAGGAAAACCACCTGTTTAGAGCAAACAGAAGGTGGGGATTGGCTTAATTGCAGGGTGACTGAGGGGTAGGTTTAACTGCAGGGTGGTGAGACTGCAATGCCGAATAGAATAAAACAAATACATAACAGTAATAAACAACCATAAACAACAGCACATGATTTAATCCTCAAGGCTGAGCGAACCAGAAGAGCGAAGAGTTCGGTAGTATTTAAGTGGGGGGGGGGGTCGGAGTCGTGTCAATAACCATAATAACAAGCCATTACACCCCAGCACTACGGTATTGTGTGGACGCTAGCCAACGGCAGCCATGTTATACTGAGAGCTGGTCCTTCCACGGCCCGGGGGGGGGCCCTGCCACTGACCTGCTCCGTCTCCACGAAGTTAGCCACCTGCCCGTCGTCGTTGGTGCCGCGCACGTTGAAGCGCGTGCCGGCCCGCTCCGAGCTGAGGCGGGAGATGATGCAGGCCTTGGCCTGCTTGTGGCCGGCGTAGATGGTCCGGATCTCCACCCCACCGCACATTAGCCTCAGCAGCCAGTCCTCGCAGTTGACGCCGTAGTGCTTCAGGTGCAGGTGAAGAGACTGGTTCCTGGTTGGTTGAAGATAAATACAAGAGAAACACACAAATACACACGTCACACCAACGTCATCAACATAATCATGTCCACAATACCAGGGCTGAACAATTCACCAAAATATTATCGAAATTGCAATATGGCCAAGTGCCATATGCAAATCGCAGCAGCTGCGATTTGCTGCAAAAAAAGGGTCAAATGTGTAAATGTACATTTATAACACCATTATAAATGAAGTACTGTAGTGCTGCAGAGATGCCCTGGCCTACACTTTCTCCAGATGTTTGTTTGGTACAGACCCCAAAAAATGTCATATCATGATAGTTTTTTAAGTAAAAATGAAAATTGTGCTCCAAAAATGATTCCCACTAATAGTGAATCATAGCTAGTGAACAATAACCCTTATTTTAACCCTGATTGCTTGGCAATGCAGCACTTAAAATGTGTACTTATATACTAATTGCATGCTTGGACTGGCTTGAAAGCAAAAGTGAATAAACGGGAACGCACTACACAGTGAGCGGCACTCTGACCCACCAGAAGAAGCGGTTGTCCGTGGTGTCCTCCAGGGTCCGGCGGTGAGCGTTGAGGCTAAGGTCCATGCTGACTCCGGTGGAAGACCAGGCAAAGTAGAAGTGTCCCGAGTTGAGCACCTTACGTACCTCCGTGATGCGGTCCTCGTCCGCCGGGTCGTTCTTCAGCGATATGAAGTCTGTCTGCGTGACCCTGAAGACCTCCGACTCCTGCACCTTACCCACCGAGCTACATCCGGTGACCACCACCAGACTGTGGAGCATAGAGTCACCTGCCAGCAGGGGATGCAAGAGCATGGCCTGTATCAATGTACCGTTCAACGCTATGGTTGACACGGTCGATCGGATGGATCTTCGTGGGACCTCCCCCTATCTGTTCTAAGGATATCTGCTGCAGTCTGTGTGGCGGCAGATGAAACGACCACGCAGGGGCTGTTATCAAACCCTAGAGATGAAGGAGGAGTGTGGTCTGGGGTTCGAGAAGAAAATGACGAGACTAGAGAAGAAAAGGGGCACCGATATTTAAAATACAAGAGCTATATTGCTTCTTCTGCATTCTATGGAAGACAGAGGCCAGACAAATCTCCTAGAATTAGGTTGAATCAGTTTACTGCTTTCTTGTTGTGGTAACAGAGCTTTGAAGGTCATGTAAAGGGCAGAAGAAAGCAGCGTTCATGTTGGCCTTCATACACAAACATTCAGACAGACAGATCTTGTTATAGAGGGAACTGCGTGGATAAGGAAACGTACCCAGGTTCAGACAGATCTTGTTATAGAGGGAACTGCGTGTATAGACAATGCAGAGACTTACCCAGGTTCAGCCGGAGGACCCCAAGAATCCCGTAGGCATCAACCATCTTGGAATAAGTACTTTTTATAGCCTCCTTCTCTGCAGCCGCTATACATCAGAAATAAGCCGTTGTAAGCGTGTGTTTTCCTTGTTATTGAGTGACATGCAGCATCCAAAGAGATATGTAGGGTATGAAATCAAAAGGGTATTCTTACACAATACAGCGACAGCTCCAGACTCAAACATGAGGCACTCATCTTTGTTCCTCGTCTCCACTATGACACTATACGGGGGTGGGTCCAACTTATGGTAAATGCGGTACCCCTTGCTGAAGGCCATTGTTGATCCAAGATAAAATGACCTATGTTGGTTCTGATAAAAATTTAAAAAAGATTTCAGGACATTAGGCATTAGAGAACAGCAGGCAACCACAACGTGTTTCCAAGACATCTTCTGGATGTTGCAGTTTGCCTCATTAACATGCATTGTCAACAGCACAATTCAGATGTTCTGAACAGGAGCCATGAAACACCTTCTCAAAATGTTACCACTCACCAGTTGATGGGGTAGCAGCAGAACATGTCATTTAAAGGGTATTTACATTCAAATGTAAGATTCTGAGATTATATCAATGTCATTAGATGTACTCAAACTATACATACGTATAAAGCATAGCCTGACTTGCAGGTTATTGGTGATAATAACATAGAACAGTGCAAATGTGTTCAAGCATTTCTGCAATGATGTCGATCCAAAATCGAACCAGAAAAACGTTGAATCATCATCATCATCATGCATACAGACCACACATCTACAGATGTTTCCACATCTGACTTGTTCATACTAATGCAGTCTATCATGTAGTTATCATGCAGGCAGCACAGCAGCCAGGGAACAGAGATGTCAGCTCAGCCCTCAGTCAGTCACGACTCCAATCACCAACAGTACAGCAAAGCTAACGACAACCTAGCAGCTCGTTTAAAGGTATTCAAAGTATTGTGTTCAGGTGGCACCTAAACAGAAGAAGAAGACGAGGTAAAAGAGCAAAGTGAGCTCAGCAGGAGGTCCACCCCTGCCTGGTAGTAACAACATTAGCACGCCAGTGTGATGTGTTAGCTACACGTCGCTAGCTTTCTGTCATTATGTTGACGGCGTTGCTAGCCCGTAGAAACCCGTCGGCTCCAACTGGTTCACTGCCATTCATTTAACATAAAGATCGGCATCGTTACTTACAAATACGACCGTTGTTTGATTCCCACCGCTGTGTTGAAATCGTTTAATTCTGTCAGTTTAAAGGACGCTAGATTTCATCTTACCGTTTCCCCCTACCGGGCTTTTCCACAGATTTGCTGCTGGCTGTCACAACAAAATCCCCCCAGTAGTGTTGTCGATGGTACGGTCCGACGTCACGTTACCGTAATACTAGTAAAGTTCTGGAAATTATATTATTATATATATTTTTATATATACATATATATATAATTATACATATATATATATATATTTGGGGTTTGACCAATTCTAATTCACAGAACTATTTTTAATGATATGAAAATCGTATGTTTTAATTATATTTTTTATGAAAATTTGGCCCCTGGCCAAATTGGGGCCCTAAGCGGAATTTTATTTGGAGGCCCTCCCCCCAAAACCAAAAATTAACAGAATTTTGTCATGCCCCCCCGCACCCCAAATGTATAATAGGTACAAATTGACTGTATAACAAAATGCCATTTAACTTGACAACCTTTATTAGTAAGAACAAAGATAAGCATAGGTACAGTAGTTTTAATATTGACAACATCGTAGCGGACCGGCCGACAGGGGGGGGGGGGGGGGGGCAATAATGCGCATATTGCATTCGTACATTCAATGAAGAATGGACACACTCGTATATGTTCATTCCTCTCACGGGCAGTTCAACACCTTTGTGTCTCAATTGTACCGAGACCGTGGCCATTATTAAAAGCGGCAATGTGAAGCACCACTTCGACACAAGACACAAATCGCAAAATGTGGCCCCCCATGGAATGTGAGGCCCTACGCACAGCGCCTGTTCTGCGTTTAGGGATCCAATATATATATATATATATATATATATATATATATAAAACACAGAACACGCGCTGTGCGTAGGGCCTCACATTCCATGGGGGGCCACATTTTGCGATTTGTGTTTTGTGTCGTGCTTTGCTTAAATCACGCCTCCCACCCTCACTCGACCCCTACCAGTTTGCCTATCGTCAGAACAGGAGTACGGACGACGCCATCTCCGCAGCGCTACACCCTGCCCTCTACCATCTGGATAAGAGCGACACCTATGTAAGACTCCTGTTCATCGACTTTAGCTCA
>OOFB01031185.1:8841-19435 GCA_900323305.1 Trachyrincus murrayi
ACAAATTCTGGGAAATTCTGCTCAATCAGAACGGCCTGGTCACACCTGGTAAGCAAGAAGCACAAATGATACACACACACACACACACACATTGGAGCACCCCCAGAGAAGTAAATTAAACCCTACATCCTCATTTTGTGCGCACACACACTTCGACAAATGTATGCATACATGCATTATAAACCGTGTCACTCAAATCCCCCACAGACAGCCAATTCACTTTTTGAAAGCTTACTGATTAGTATTACTGTTTAATATAACTGAAAACACCGTCCAGAAACTTCTCTTTTCCAATTAGACAACTTGTCCACTGAAGTGGCTCAAGTGTGGATTAGTGAGTCGTATTTATATATTTTCTAGTATATATATATATATATATTAGAAAATAAATAAATATTATATATACATTTGTATTGATTTTTTCTTGTCAGATCACACATAACATCCATTGTACTGAATTCCATTTTGGTGTTGTTGTTGTTGTTGTTGTTTTTTTCCATGAATATCAATCTCAATCTATGTTGTCACACGTTCTATGATCAAATACAAGTCACTGCAATATATCATGCATTGTCACCGGTGTTTGTAGCCCAAACTACAAATTGTGAATAAATGTTTCTTGTTGTGGGACAGAACAGCTGAAAATAATAAGGACAAATACCTGAATAGTCAATCAGGAGAAATGATCTGTTAAACTAACAACATCAGCTATCATAAGTGCACACTTTGTCAAAAAAACACCTGGACTACAGTACACTCTCTAAAAATAAAAAAGAGAGGAAAACAAGTGTGACAGTCTTTCCTCCTGCCTTAGATATGTTCAGTGCCCTGTCAAACCTCAGGTGAATTATGGTCTCCATTTAAAGGAGGATTGATCCAACCGAAGCAAGCTGTTTTAGGCCTACAGTTAAAGGGGGAAACTTGCCTTCATGCAGACTGTGCGGCCGATAAACGCTCTCCACCCATCCAACTTCAGTGACAGGGTAAAACTGTGAGACTTGGAAATTTGCTACAGGTTGTTTCCTTTACAGGCTTTCCTAGGGAAGAAAAGCCCATGCTTGAAAACTCGACCCAGTGGAGAGAGAAGATGCCTTGACACCTATTATATCCACCATTAAGCCTTTTGTTGAGCGCTAGTGATGAGGCTCTATATTGCTCTGTACCCCGCCTGGACAATCTATGTCAGCTCAATAAGGCTTTTTGTACTTTACTCCGAGCCTTCTGAAAGAATTACAGTTCAAATGTTGTGTGCTGCAACCGAATGCACGAGGGTGACGGAAAGAGCTCGAAAGGCTAGAAATGACGAACAAACCCTACTGCTGTCTCGAGTAGTGTGTGTGCACAATGACATGAAACGGGGCTGTCTTCTACTTTACTTTTTCGTTCGTTTTTGTTTTGTTTTATTTATTCTTTTTTTTTGTTTTTTGTTAAAGCCTGGTGCCTCGAGGCAGCGCTAGCTAAGTGACAGCAGATATTTTCCCAGCAAAACGTTGGGAATGGAGGGGGGTGACAGCTGACGCAGGTGGAGAGATGGCCTTAGGGGGAGGAAGCATCATCCTGCAGCTCTGGTGGAGCCCGTGAGAGCGTAAGCCCATAGAAATAGGGTCTCAAGGGCATCTACAAAGAGATGTGTGAGGATCAAGCTAGCTTTCAACTGTGTAAACTAGCTAGTTATGTTGTCAGCTTTTCTGTGCAGCCCCGCAAAAAAAAGGGATTTCGTCGGTTACCCAGAAAACGAGTGGAAGATAGCGAAGTGGAGGTTGCTCGCAGCATCTAGCTAGAATAATAGGCCAATTAATGGAGAGATATGCCGTTCTGCGCAAAGTTGAGTTTGAAATACTCAATAACAAAGAAGAATTTCACTTGCACTTCTGGGGTCATTTTCACACCTACCCGGGCTTTTGTGTGCAGCCCACACCGTTTTTAGGTTACTTGCTTCGACACTAAACTACCTGGTTCTACCTCCTGCATTTGTAAATGAAAGCAACAAAACAGCATAACATATTAACATAATGAAATAACTCATCGAAAAATGAAGGGTGACAAATTCATTAGATGGACAATATCAGTCATGAGAAGCAGGGACGTGTGTTTACAATGAGTCTAACGTGGAGTTTGATGTTGAATGGGCTTCTATTGGATGGGGGGGGTTTGCTTACACGGGTATCAAATATCTAAATATTGAAGCAAACAACCTAAAAACTGGGGTGCACACAAGGAGTGAAGATGACCCCATTGTTATAAACTGAAATTCCCCTTTAACCATTAAAATCCCCAATGCAGAGATAATCCAAATGAAGTAGACAGAGTAAAACCGCTAACCTTTCAAATGCATATATAACACCTCATCATCACTGTGGTGATGATGAGGTGCAAAATAGATTCACATTTTCGACTTTTCCCACTTCAATCATTCTACAGAAACTGGTGTTGGTTCCCACAAATAATAATCATTCTTATTTCACTTCTAGCCTTCTACTCTCACCTGTGAACATCAACATGGCCGATGAACCGTAATACAATAAGAGAGAGCGTGAAGCAAATAATGCCCTCCGTAGTCCAGCAGAACACACGCCGGTGGTGAGGAGACCGACTCCCTACTCTGGGCTGGTGGCCCCCGTGTTGAACAGATGTCCTTCTTTATTGGAAGTGACAGAGATGCTGTGGATGCAGACTCCAACCTGGTAACGCAAACACAGCGGCAGATCAATTGTCTCTCACGTGGCAATGAGTTATGGATACAATACCCAGGAGCCACTATTGAAGGCCATAACTCATTGGCTGTTGACATTACTACTATTCATTGGACCATATAATTGGGATTTTTTGCAGCCTTGCCAATTAATTTCTAATTATGAATTTGGATGACATGTTTCGATAGAATGCAGGGCTTTTCAAATAGCCAGCATGCCATCAGTATCTTGTTATTGTTAATTGTTTTAATTATTTAAATGTGTTCTGTGTTCTGCACATTTATGTTATCATTATATTTTTACGTTTGCTGACCTCTCTTTAGCCCTTTCTTTGTTGTTCCAGGATCAGTTGTCATTTTTGTTATAATCTAAATTGGTAAATAATTTGTAAATAATGTAAAAGCATGCATTTCATGCATGCTTTTCAAGACCATTAAACACTTACTAGTTTTTTTCTTTTAAAAAAAAGACCCCCCCCGTGCAACATCGAGTACGAGTGAGTCTCAGTAGTAATTTCCTAAATGTATAAAATCTGATTATATGACAATCCATGTTTCCTACTTATGCAAAAATATCCGATCTACAGTACAATAGGATTTAAAAAAAAAACCTAATAGATTCAGATGCTTGCCCTTAACTATACAGACATTGAAAATGAAGTAGCAATTGTAGTTTGGATAAGTGCCTGTCTGTGCCTACAAGAGTTAGTCATTTGGGAATGCATTTCAGTCTAGAGCCAAAAGGCCACTCCTGAGCTTGATGTACTTTAATTTAAATGGGCAATTTAACCATAATAGTCATTTCCATTGATTAACTTACTGGTGAAGAGTCTACACCTTCTGTTTGATAAGATGCAGGATTTGATATAATGCTATGCTTTGGGAAGACAATATGTCATTAAATGAATCTTTAGTTTTTGAGCAAGATAAAATAGCTGACATCAATCGTTAATCATGTTAATAAGGCTATATGTGTGACTGACATACTCCATCCTGCTCATTCGTATTTGTTCCCAAATGTTCAATCAATTGTCATGATCAAGCCAAGTGGCAAAGAAAAAATAGAAAATGGCGATATTGGAAGCGCAGACGACCACTCCCACTCCACGATGCATCGGGGGTGGTGAACTGTCAATCACCCTGTGTCCAGCCGCGTAACGAATGAACCCGCGTTGCCCTTGGAGTTAGGGGGGAAATGTTCAGATTTATGGCCGCACATTAATATGTTCACGTGTGCAGGCCATCAGTGAGGAATGGCTGCAGCCGAGACTATAACGGAGGATGAATAAATGCTGTAGCCAGGACTATAACGGAGGATGAATAAAGGCTCGTTTGCCGCCACAAAACGAGGAGCTGAGTGACCAAACGGAGCCTTGGGAGAGTTTCTCCTGCTGAGGTGCGTCCGCTTTATAACCTCCACTTTCATAGGATTACTCGCCAGTGTGTCCCTCCAGACGTCTCGCTGATTAGTATTGCACACACGCACGCATGCACACGCACACACACATATACACACACACACACACACACACACACACAGTCACATTTGTGCACATTCCCTCACACACACACACACGCAGTCACATTCTCTCTCTCTCTCTCACACACACACACACACACACACACATGCGCACACACACACACACACACACACACACACACACACACAGTCAAACACACACACACACACACACTTTATATAGATATATACAAACACACCTGCTTCTGGCTTCTGGTATGTGAACATATAGAATTATCGCCAGAATTTTCCGATTCATTACACTGACCAATGTACTTTGACTTCCGCCAATACGTACTCGAGGTAGACGTATAGAATATACGTCTTTAAAGGGGAAGACTGCACTGGTTTAAAAGGCAAATACTCCAAAATAAAGAACGTGTTTACAAGTAAGAAAACAAATGGCGAGGATGCAGGATGCGTTGCTGCTATAGAAACTTCTAGCACATTAGATGCATGGAGAGCGATTTCTTATGACTAAATGATGAAAAGAACAACGGGAAAAATAACCCTTCTTCTGCTCGCTCCATCATTTAAAACGTGCGGGTGGCAATAGGAGGGCAGGGGTTGTTAATGTGTTCTTTGTGGCGGTGAATTGATGACCTGCAAGAAAGCCACACAACATGATGCATTGTGTGTTCCAATATTATAATGTTGTGAATATTCTGACCATTAAAGTAAAAAAAAGTTACAAAAAAGGATTACTTCATGCTTGACTATATATACATGTATATATATATATATACACACTGTGTGTGTGTGTATATATATACACTGTATATTGTAAATCAAATTCCTAGTTAAGTATGTTATATAAGTAGAGCAAGAAAAATGTATCCAAGACAAAGTCACACAACCTTTGCGTTTGAACTCATCCTTCAGATATCTGGTAAGACGCACAAGGCAGGCATAAAATCATCAAATCAAATCAAAACGACAATATAACAAGCAATGAGCCACATTGATCGGTTGATAAGCTATAAAAACAGCCCAGTGGACATTTCCTTTGAAAACCAATCAGAACAATGAACTTGAAGTGCTCCAGCAGCCGAGCGGAACGATGAAAGCAACTTCATGTGCGTCAGAGTGCCCCACCCCCCCGACTCTTGGGCGATTACCATTAAGGGTTGTGGGGACGGGCAGTGGGACTCTCCGGTGTTCGCTTCTAGTCTATTTGTTTCAGATTTGGTCTCGAGTGCTGAATGTACCCCTGGTGGAAAGCCCAGTGAGCTATGCAAGTATTTATTGTTCACTCCAGTGACATCTTCAGCAAACAGCAATTAGGAATACAGACTTACTGGATTATCGAGTAAAATAGTAAAACAGATAGTAGACAGTGAGAGGTAGGCTTTTAAACAATGGAAACTTAAATATTTATTGATTTTCATTAATTTCATTATTAAATTCCCCATACATTTGCAAGTTTATGTCAACATTGTAGAGGCTTGCGGGAAACGGGTCTGGTGGTGGCCATTGTCAGTAGTACATGTCCCACATATACTTAATATATATATATATATATTCATCTTTTTTTAAATCATCCTTTTGCCCCTTCCCCTCCAGCAAACTTTAGTGAGAAAAATAAATCTAATCACATAATACACACTCACACAGAAAATCAGGAAACGTGTATGAAAGAACATATTTTTTGTTTAGTCTTACGTCACTCGTGCTGTTTGTGCCTTATTGCCTTATAACTGGCTCTTGAGAGAAAAATATTGAGAAAAATAATTGTCCTCAATGTATGACAATCAAAACTACAAAGACACTTTAATTAATTGGAAAATAAAAGGAATAAAAACAGGAAATTATGTCACATCCAACTGATCTAAAACTGAATTGGCAACTCTTTTATAATCACGCTGTTTTTGTCAATGCTGTCTTTTCTTTCGATATCCCTTTTTCCCCTAGCTCTAATGTCACGAGACGCTAGTTTTTTCATTTTGTAAGAAATAAAGTTCATAGAAAAAAAAAAGTCAAAGTCAAATGAAAATGTATGACTGGATTCTGCTGTGAACCAGACTCCAGTGGTCTCTTCTGTGTTGTCTCTGACCACATGCTTTTCACCTTTCCTCCACATCCATGTTCAGCCTCACTCCGTTTCTCACTGTCCTCCTCTCTTCTCTCCATCATCTCCATTGATAAATGTGGATCATGGTACAAAATAAATAAATAAATACATAGAAATGAATAAATACATAAATATTTTCTTATAAATAAATACTTTTTTTTTTTTTGATAGTTTTGCCTTGGCCTGTTAAAATCGTAAACACACTCCGCAAAAAACCCCTCCTTGCTAGGTTCATTTTTAGCGCTGATACTTCCTGCTGTCTGCAACAGCTGAGAAAAACAAATATTCATGTCAGCGACTTGAATATATCTGCCTCAAGACGTATTTAAATGGTAATGTTTTGCTGCTTGTGGTGTGCTGGCAGTGCCCCCTTTAAAAATGTACTCCCGGTGTGTACTGCCGGTTTGCCAGATGATGATTGAATAACCTTTTGCTCTTTTGCGTCTCTCATATCCTCACCTTGGCTTTGTGTCTTGACAAAAAAAGGAAAAAAAAGGAACTGCCGCAAAGAGCATCTCAACAGAAGAGTTTTTTCCTTTCTATTGTTTTTTTGTCGTAAGAAAGTTCTTTACCAAAGTGGAGTTCAAAGTGTGGCGCTACCTCATATGTGTTTTTTTTCCCATCAAGAGGAGGTGCTCTCTGTCCTTACAAGGGGTCCAGTCCTGACTAATGATCAGACAGAGGGCAGAGGGTGAGAAGAGGAGGCAGATAAGGAGGAGGAGGAGGAGGACACACCTGTTGTGGGGTGGGGGGGGGGTGTAGATAGGAGTGTCTCACTGTGATCAGATGACGACGACGACGACGACGACCTCCTGCTAGGAGCCATCTTCCTCTGGGTTGGCCGGGGCATAGTAGCCAGCCAGCTGCCTGAAGCGTGGCCCCCAGTCGCTGAGGTAGGAGAAGTCCTGCTCCGACGCCGTGGACAGTGTGTGGATGGAGCTCAGCGACAGCGCCGGCGAGCTGGAGCCCTCGAAGGCGTACGTCTGGAAGGAGTCGTAGGGCGGCACGGACAGGTCGGCGTCCGCCTGCTCCACCTTCTTGCGGATGTAGCCTTTGAAGAGGGAGAAGTCGGCCGGCGGTTCGTTACCGGCCCTGGTTGCGGTCGCAGAGACGGACACGGACGCACCACCGCCTCCTCCTCCTCCTCCTGCCCGGCCTGCCTGGATCCACTGGGGCAGCGAGCGGATGTCTTGGGGGCCGGTGTCAGAGCCCTTGGCCTCGGGGAAGTCGTAGTGGTTTCTCAGGGCGCTCATGTCGTAGGCCTGGGTGTCCTGCTCACCGCCGCCCTCGTCGTTGTACTTGATGACATTGTCACGCATGTCCTCCTCGTCCTCTGCGATCCGCTGGCCCTTCCTGTGGCGCTTCAGGGTCAGTATGAGCAGCACCAGAACTGGTAGAGAGACATAGAGGGAGAGAGAGAGAGAGAGAGAGAGAGAGAGAGAGAGAGAGGAGACATATTTTGTAGTATTTTGTAGGTCATCAATTGATGCGCATCGCAAATAAAGTGAACAAAAAGTGAGTCAAAGTTTTGAATACTTGATGTGGGCCCTGAACATTACATGGATTCATGAATAAAACCAGTTCATTGTGGGATTTTTTGGTAATACAAAAGCCATGTGATAAAGAAGTTCCCTTTCAAAAAGTCCTTGAATTTTAAGAAACTCTGGTTTAAAGTTTGAAAAGCTAAAGGATAAAGGAAGTTTTATTTAATTATTATTATTAAATTATTTAATGGTACTCGCAAATCCCAGTTATTATACATACCATATGTGACCTTCACTATATATTATACATACCATATGAATTCCATATGAATTCACTATATATATATATATATATAGTGAATTCATATCCTAACCATTTGTTTTGAAACTATGAATAAAGACAGGACACGGACACTGCAAGGAAAGATGAGGGCTTATCAAGTGTGAGATTATAAATGTCAGCATCAGCATCAGTTTTTCCCCCACCCTGTTTTCTTCACTCAGGTTTTACAATTTAAAATGTTTAATGGAGTCCAATTTGTGTATCGATAAGTCATCCGAGACCTCGACGACGTTGTTGCCTCTGCCCCGAGGTGGGCACCCCCCCCGCCCTGTAACAGACGCAGAAGCCGCTATAGCTGAATTAGCCAATCACAACGGATCGCTAAATGCACTAATGAGCGGAGAGGAAAACAAATGCGTCATGCATCGAGATGAATCAATGAGCCTTTAATCCCGTCTTCGTTACTCCAATTACTATCTCCAGTCGTGATCAGACGAGCGTGGAGCAACTCTGATGCCCACACTTCCCTCCGCTGGGGTTTGGACTCTTTCTTGCTTTAATAGGTCAACCAGATACGTATGTTGAAAGCTTGCGACAGCATCAAAGTCACTTCTAATTACCGGCAATCCAACTGGAAAAGTGACGTTTGTTTGTAGAAACAAATTAAGCAATATTACACGAGAGGGTGTGCTTTAAAGTCATTATTGTCACGACAAGGTTAGGAACGAAGCGAATTCCGCAAGCAAGCATGACGCCGAGTTCTGAAGCCAACTTGAGCTAATGCTTTCTAGAGACCGTGGGATTTCCCAAACTGAATAAATACATAGTACACCATCATAATTTGTTCACGTTACTTTGCCTTTAAGATTGCCGTTACCTTTAATCAGCGAGGTTGTCAGTGATCTTACTCTTAAGGCGTTCTGTTGTTATTATGTCTTTTAGCCATATACTTCCACGCTTTTAGCAAGTAGCAGCTTCGGCTTTTTTCCTCTCAACTGAGATTATGTTTCTCGAGTGGTAATCCCCACACTCACTAGTACATTGTACCACTTTGAGAAACGGCAAGACCGACAGTGCTGTAAAGATTTGTTGTCACTGGGAGCACTTTAAAGCAACGGTTATCGGTCAGTTAAAAAGTCAGAATTAGCATCGCTATTACAAACGGATTAGGATCACAGAGGTATTTAAAATAGAGAACAAAATACAATGAAGGCAGATGCATACAAAATCACATTGGTCCTAAATGAAAAATATTTTATTAATAGGGTCACCTGCTGGCAGTAAACTGTAAGTCCAAAGGTCCCTCGTCAGATGGCCAGTCCTCTCTGACAGCTCCAAGGCTGCAGCTGTGCTTGACTCTCTCTATACATTAAGGCCCACTCCTCCTCCCCTCGCCCCAGTGTTGTAAAAAATGTGAACTGACAAAAATCAAATGCCAGAACACAGCATGCTAGCTGTGAGGCGTACGTGTGGACTGTCAAAATCGAAGGCTGTTTCTTTAGCCACACTGCTGGGTTTCTAGCTGGTTGTCTGTAGCTGCTGCTGTTACCGCGATAGTTTCTCTTGTATTATGCAAAGCCAGCGGGGGGGGGGCCTTGGCTCTTCCATGCTTTGGTAACTGGCTGTGGGATCAAAGCACTTTGTATCCCTCCCCGATGGTAGTTGTGCACACACACACACAAACACACACACACACACACACACACACACACACACACACATCATTACAGTTTTTGGAACAAATCAGAAGTAAAGTTAAACTTCCTGGTAGTCAATATCAGGGGATGTCTGGGATATTAATATGCACTTGTTTGTTTACAAAATAAATAAAAAAAAAGGATTGGACTGGAAGTGCTCAGTTGATTTCAAACTCTCGTCCCTTCAAAAGGTCTAATAGGTTACCGGCAGCAACTGCTTCATGTGAGTACAACATCTGTATCTGCTTTCTCAGCTATTTCTCTTTGATGACGCCATCTTCTCCAAATTCAACAGCACAAATGTTAGTATGGCCGAAAAATAAGGCGATAAAAAAATGAGTGTTAGATCCCCAAACAACTTCTGGAAAATATGTTGCATTGCAATATCAAAACCTATAAAATCAAAAAAAGACATCGTCATGGAGCTGTGAGACCCGGTTGCTGATGCTACAGCGCTACAACTCTAACAGTGGGAAAGTTCTGCTAGGCAAGCCTTCAAGTGGAAAATATATGCATATACAAAGTGACTTTCCCTGTCAGCATATGACTCCAAAAGCTTTGCTGTTTATTTTCTTCTTACCTCTCCACAGCCATTATTCCCTTTGCAGAGCCAAATTGCAAAACATCAGTGACACGCATATTAATCCATACAAATGACTTGCTGCGGTGCCCGGTAATCGTCCGTTATTTTGTGTAACCGACCTGAAAACGGGCCGACGGGGGGAGGAGGATGAAAATGTGTGTGTGTGTGTGTGTTGCTGCGCTCTGTGGCGGAAGGAAGAGAGACAAGCGTGCTTTGCCTGTCTAGGGAGGTCGGGGGGGGGGGGGGGGGGGGGGGGGGGAGCGAT
>OOFB01031191.1:0-15379 GCA_900323305.1 Trachyrincus murrayi
TCTCTCTCTCTTGTGTGTGTGTGTGTGTGTGTGTGTGTGTGTGTGTGTGTGTGTGTGTGTGTGTGTGTGTGTGTGTGTGTGTGTGTGTGTGTGTGTGTGTGTGTGTGTCTGTGTGTGTGTGTGTGTGTGTGTGTGTGTGTGTGTGTGTGTGTGTGTGTGTGTGTGTGTGTGTGTGTGTGTGTGTGTGTGTGTGTGTGTGTGTGTGTGTGTGTGTGTGTGTGTGTGTGTGTGTGTGTGTGTGTGTGTATGGGTGAGGGGTGTGTGCATGTGTGTGTGTAAGGGTGTGTGTGTGTTCATGTGAGTGTGTGTGTGTGTGTGTGTGTGTGTGTGTGTGTGTGTGTGTGTGTGTGTGTGTGTGTGTGTGTGTGTGTGTGTGTGTGTGTGTGTAGGATGATGTGGGCCGCGGGGACCATAGCAGCCTTGTCCTCCATAACCTTCCCAGCAGTCTCTGCTCTGGTTTCCCACAGTGCCCTGCCTGACCAACAAGGTGAGCTACACTTCCTGTCTGCCTGTCTCTCTCTCTGTTCAAATATGTATACACTGTATGTATAATGTGTGTGTGTGTAGGAGTGGTCCAAGGCATGGTGACGGGGATCAGAGGCCTGTGTAACGGTCTAGGTCCTGCTCTCTATGGATTCATCTTCTTCCTGTTCAACGTGGAACTCAGTGACATCCAGCCGGTGTCAGCAGAGAGCCATGCACAGGTGTACACACACACACACACACCGTATTGTATGAAGTGTATTTTAAATAACGCAGTTGGTTAAGCCCATCCTGAAATAATGGTTGCTGCTGTATTCAAAGCGGTGTCGTCTGTTTAACTCTCTCTCTCTCTCTCTGGCAGTCTGTTATCCCGGGGCCTCCCTTCCTGTTCGGAGCCTGTGCTGTGGTATTTGCTCTGTTCGTCGCCGTCTTCATCCCTGATCATCACAGATCGCCCGAGAATAAGTCCAGTAGCGCCTCTACTGCACACGCCCAGAACGCCAACCCTCTGGCCATGCCCACCAGCGACCCAGAGGACAATGAACCGCTCTTGCAGGACAGCAGTATGTGACGCGTGTCACGTAGCCTGTCCAATCACAGCGCTAGTAACGGCCGCTAGCCCAGCCCCGCCTTCTCTTCTCCCCGTTCCTCTCCCTCTCCCCCCTTCGAGTACCCCGGCCTCAGTAAACATATCTATTATCCAGAACACTCTGAAGAACTTTTTATTTCTCGTGGAAAGTGGATGAGTGACTTGTCCCACACAAGAGATACATGCATGGATGCACGCATGCGCACACACCCTCGCCCATGGCAGGAGAGCCCCATTAGACCGGGACGGTTTCGTTTGATGCCTTCGTCTTCACAACGAGGAGAAGAGGACAGAGACACTTTGCCTCCAGGTATTATTTCTAGATTCTTTGGAACGTGAGACTTGTCCCGGACGTCCCCCAGGTGTTTCTAGAGGTTATGACCCGGCTGTGCCTCTCGGAGGAGGGGGAACTCTTTCCTCAGGGACCACGAGGCTCCACGATGTCCTTCCCTTGTGTGTTAATCTGGAACCATGTCCTTCGTAGTATCACCATGGAGACGACATCCACATTATGTATATCAGCTATTCTGGAATCATCAGTTACCTGGCAACAACCACAGGACAGGAGAGAGTGGGGATAACGTACGTGTACGTGTACGTGTACGTGTACGTGCGTGTGCGTGTGCGTGTGCGTGTGCGTGTGCGCGTGCGTGTGCGCGTGCGCGTGCGCGTGTGTGTGTGTGTGTGTGTGTGTGTCGTCACAGTGAGGCATACTTTTTTTCAAGTAATTTGCCCACAGATTCATTTTTTAAATACTTCAAGTATTACAGGCCTACTAACGCTTATTTTCATGAAGCTTACGAAGAAGATGTAAAGGTGCTTCTTTTATTTGCCTGCAATATTGGGTCTGGCAAATCAAGCGCTTGGAAGTTACTGACATTGTTTTAGTCCAGGTGTGTCAACCAGGCGACTGTAATTACTGATGTGCACTCCTGTGCCATCTTGAGATGAATGTTCTAAAATGACAACAAACCTGGAAAGGAAAGACATTCCAAATTAATCCACACCGCCCGTCATGTGACTGCTGGCAGCTCGGTGCTTAGCCCTGGTGTAGTCTAGCCTATCAGGGCTTAGCCCTGGTATAGCCTAGTCTAGTCTCAGTGCTTAGCCCTGGTATAGCCTAGTCTCAGTGCTGAACCCTGGTATAGCCTAATCTGGCCTAGTCTTGGTTTAGCTTATAGCCTAGCCCTGGTTTAGCCATTAGCCTAGCCACGGCTTACACATTTGACTTGTTTACTTGTAGACCATCAAAAGTCACCAGATGTATTATTTATTAGCTTGATTTCTACTGAAAGTTGAAGAAATGTTAGTCATATCAAAATGTTCCCTTTTTAAACACGGTCTACATAAATAGTATTTTTGCTTATACCATCTGGACCTAGATTTTCCAGCGGCTTCCATCGGACTACATGGATATTGTTAGTATACATAGGTCATATATTATTAATATATTAATTTGATATTGGCTGTTGGTAACTCTGCTAGGCTGTGCATCTCTAAATCCTCTTGACATCATGGCTGCATGTAGAGAGAGCGTAGGTTCCCTCCTGTCTGTATTACCAGGCCCCGGGGTGGGCTCATGTACAGACATCGTTTCAATACATATTCCACTTGCTAATGCAGCAACCTTGTCAGTTCAGCCTGCAAGCATTGCCAACGAGGACCTCAAAGCGCTATTAGTGGATGAGAGGAGCCTGCCCTGAAGCAGCTATTTCCCCCTAGAGAACGCCAGTATTTAAACTGACGTCGCTGTCTTCACAGCTCTGTAAATGATTGGTTATTTAACACACTGCAGTGTCCTTCATCATAATGTAATGACCGTAACGCCAACACGATTTTTGGTTACTAAGCAACAGCCCTGCATGGCACAAGACTGTGAGCCAACATGGGTGACGGGAGCAGATCCACTATGTCTGTAGAGATGCCCGGTGTACCACTCGGCTCATTTCTAGGAGCTCAGACTTTTTAGATTCTATCCTTTTATAAAGCGGCACTTTTTTTTCCTTGATCAATATTAATGTGTGTATATATAGATAGATAGAGGCATATATAAGGTGTTTGATATGGCTAGTTTAAAGTAGCCTTAATTAATCTAAATAAGGAGTTATACATTTATGCAGTGAAAACAAAGCTGATTTCCAAATGATCTGTGCTGCGTTGCTCATGATGCAGTGGGATTGCTTTTCATTTCAGCAAAACGTGTGCCTCTGAAAATGACAACTTTTTTTAATGGCCAAGTACATATGTTTTGCATTTGTAATTGCTTAATTTGATCTTATTAAAACTATCATTTTGAATCGCTTACAATGTATTAATAAAGAGAAGTGATCTGGATTTATTTGTCTTGTTTTGTGTTTCAGGATCGTAGACCAGGCTCAATAGTTCATATTCAGTCAGTTTGAAGAATGTTGATTGAATCCGAAGCATCTTAAGCGGTCTGTTCCCCTTACCTTTAGTTTACAGTAAACCTGAGGTGTCATGTGACCGTTGGACAGCCAATGATATCTGAGTATCTGTCAGTGGTGCAACTTAAACATAACCAGCAGGTGGAGAAAGAGTGACGGTGTTTGAAGTATAACAGGATGTATAACAATGCATTCTCAAACTCAAAAGTATTTATTAAGAAGCTTTGGAACTATTTGTGGATTTTATTATACATTAAAAAAGTCACCCATAAAATACAGGTCAGGTATGGTCAAATCACGTATCAATGAGCAACAAAGTCTTCAACTTGAAACATTTTCTTTTTGTTCATTTGTAAAAAAACAACTAATTACATACAGCTCCAATATATGTCAGTTGTGGAGTGTGTTATTGCTGGCTGGTTTCAGCAGCCTCACCTGGTGTGAGTCAGACTGATTAGACTCTGGGGCTGGGTGAGGCTGCACACCTGTGGGTCGTTGGCCAATCAAGGCCCACAGGTTAAACCAGCCACCACACACACTCGGGCGGAGCGCTAGCATGTCAGCACGGACCAACTGCTCTGCCTGGAAAACTATCGCAAACCCTACAATAAACCGGTTGAAATAACATCTGCCTGTGTCCTGCCATTTGGAGAAGCCCTGAAAGCCATTGTAGATGGCATGTGGCAGGGGAAACTGCCACATCAATATATTAATTTGGCGTTAATGCCACTGAAAAACTAATACTGAATCATTGTCCAACTCATATGCTTTCATGTGCTTTTAGTTAATAATATGGGAGGTAATATTGTATCTATTCATACATCTTGTATTTATTGTATCATATATACCAGCATCCTGTTCAGTTGAACTGGGAGGATGTTGCCATGGAGACAAACTTATCACTTGCAGTTAAAATGCATCCTTATTCCTCCTCACAGCACACAGGAGATGGACACCTTTGTGGTGGAATAGGGCATGGTTTCTGAGGAGAGGTCAAAGGTCACACTGATAAGCAGGCACCCTGCTCCATATGTATACACTTTTATATCATAGTTCCATATCATCATAGCACAATAATACATCCTATCACGGTCTAAAGTCATGCATACACATATAGGGCTTCCCCTGTCACCGCTAGGTGGAGCCACAGCAAGCCCAGAGCCAACGGCAATTTGAGAGTTGTAAAGATTAAAGATTTTAAAGATTGTAAAGATTTTGAAAAAAAAGGTTGGGAGCCACTGTGCTGGGGGTCCTGTTGTTCTTGCATTGTGTGTGTGTGTGTGTGTGTGTGTGTGTGGTGTTTACCTCTATCCTTCAGAGACTCCATGTACACCTGCAGGAACTCTTTATCTGCACCATCTTTCCTCCTCTCCTCCCTCCTCCTCTTCTCCTTCTTCCTCTCCTCTTCCTCCCTCTTCTTCCTCGCCTCAGTTCCTGGATTGTCGTAAAGACGGATAAACCTACGGAGAGGGGGAAGGGGGGGGGGGGGTCATCGTGAATGTGTGTGTGTGAATATATATCTATATATATATATATGTATCATCATCATCATCATCACAACCCTCAGCACCACCCTCACCTCCACCCTCACCACCCTCACCCTTACCACCCTCACCTCCACCCTCAGGACCACCCTCAGCACCACCTACTTGATGTCGGGGTTACAGCAGAGGTGAGTGGGGATGCAGTTGAGTTCGGCGCCGCTGACGACGATGACGTTGAGGGTGGAGATGTTGGAGAGGCAGTGAGGGAGGTACGTCAGGCGGTTTTTGTGGAGGAACAGCGAGCGAAGCTGCTCCAACCTACACACACACACACACACGCAGACACACACACACACACGCAGACACACCCACACACACACACACACACCCAGAGGTAAAAGAGACAGAGAGAGACCGTCCTGTCTGTTCTTCAGACAATAAGACCTACTCTGCCGTATGCATTATTGACTTATTTGATCTATTGATCATGAATGTTACACACGCCACAGACTCCCCCTAGTGGTCGGTGTGGGTCAGGGCGGGAGTTGGGATGAAATGCATCATATGTACACATTGTCACTATTTGGGGGGGGGGGGGACAGGTGAGAATGAGAGATCACTCCTCTCTGTGTGTACTGCGTGTGTGTGTGTCTGTGTGTGTGTGTGTGTGTGTACCTGTCTGTGTCCTCGGGCAGGTCTGTCAGCATGTTGTCACTCAGGTCGAGAGCCAGCAGGCTGCTCATCCTGAGCACACAGACAGGCACGGTGGGGAACCTGTTCTCCGCCAGGTCCAGGTGCACCAGCTTCTTCAGTCTGCTCAGCTAGACAGGAAATAGACCGTCTCACATCGGCACGCATGACCATCATCCAACAATCATCCGAGTAGTACATGTCTAAGCTCAGTACAGATCTGTCCTACTGTAGGGCTCTTTATAACATGTCTAAGCTCAGTACAGATCTGTCCTACTGTAGGGCTCTTTGTAATGCGTGTGTTTCAACCAACCACATTGCTCTGGAAAGACATTTTGAGTTTCAATGGTGAGCTGGCAATCAGGGAAGAGAAGCCCTGATTGGTCAGAAATTAGCTGGGAGCTGTCTCAAATCTAAATGGTCTCATACAGAGGCAGGTGCTTTCAAGTAGAAACAGATATTCTCACAGAGCGTTTCACTCACTAATAGCTGATGGATGGCGATGCTATTTCTAACAAATTATACTCAAATAATAGCTCTTCAATCTTACCTACAGCACCTTTAAATAACCAGAACTCTCCCCCCCCCCCCCCCCCCCCCCCCCCCCCCCCCCCCCCCCCCCCCCCCCCCCCCCACCTCTCTCTCTCTCTCTCTCTCTCTCCATCTCACCTCGAAGGGCAGCTGGGCCAGGAAGTTGCCCGTGAGCTCCAGCCTCTCCAGGTTCTCACAGCTCTCCAGTTCCGGAGGGATTTTGGTCAGGCGGTTGTAGTTAGCATTTAGCTCCTTTAGCATGGGCAGCTTCCCTAGGAAGAGACACGAAAGAGGCGGACAGCATGGAAGCTAGGGATTGTGGTTGGAATAACAACGAGAGCCCACACAAAAGACACAGAAGAAAAACTGAGTTGTCCCCTCGATCAGGGGTTCTTAAAGGTGCAGTGTGTAGGATTTATCGGCATCTAGCGGTGAGGCTGCATCTTGCAACCAACTGAATAACCCCTGCCCGTCCCATTTTCATGGGATTATACACAAATTAAAACATACTTATGATTATTATATTCCATGTCTGCCAAGTCTGTTCCGCTAGATGCCACTAAATCCTACACACTGCACCTTTAAACGTATTTTAAGGTCAGGAAGTCTCCAGGTGTGTCCCCCACACATGGACACATCCTGTGAGTGTCAGGGGAGACGGACCTATGTCTGGCGGCAGCTCCGTCAGGGCGTTCCTGGGGAGCTGGAGGGTGGTGAGCTGGCTGAAGAGGAACAGAAAGTCTGGCAGTCTGCAGATCCTGGTGGAGCGCACGTGCCACTCCTTCAGATGGGACATCCACTGTAGCTCACTGGGGAACTCCTAACAGACAGACAGACAGACAGACAGGTAGATGATCTCCTTCAGATGGGACATCCACTGTAGCTCACTGGGGAACTCCTGACAGACAGACAGACAGACAGACAGACAGGTAGATGATCTGACATCAAGGTGTTCATTCCTCGTGAACCTGTAGAGTACTGTAGAGAAACCATGCATGTGATAGCTGACTTTTGATTGATTGATGACAATAATCTATAAATGACAATTAATCAATTATCAAAATGAGTTTTGACACATTTTCTGTTGCGCTGCAGCTATAATGACTATTACATTATATTACATTACAGTACATATAGTACATTACAGTACATATAGTACATTACAGTACATAATGTACATTACAGTACATATAGTACATTACAGTACATAATGTACATTACAGTACATGTAGTACATTACAGTACATAATGTACATTACAGTACATGTAGTACATTACAGTACATGTAGTACATTACAGTACATAATGTACATTACAGTACATATAGTACATTACAGTACATGTAGTACATTACAGTACATAATGTACATTACAGTACATGTAGTACATTACAGTACATGTAGTACATTACAGTACATGTAGTACATTACAGTACATAATGTACATTACAGTACATGTAGTACATTACAGTACATGTAGTACATTACAGTACATAATGTACATTACAGTACATATAGTACATTACAGTACATGTAGTACATTACAGATCACAGACTCGTGGGCCCACTTTTAGGTCCGGGTAAAAAGTTTGTATCTGAATTCAGCTGCAAGTCATGACAGGTCCTGATGACATCATCATGGTGCTCCCAGACTAATTAGTGGTCTGTCTGATGGTACCTTCCACTGTTCTCCATCCAGCCTGAGAATCAGCCTGTCCTGGTCACACTCTGCACCTGGAGACAGGTACACACAAGACTGTGAGTATGAATGACAGACAGGTAAATGACAGACAGACAGGTAAAGAGACAGACAGACAGGTAAATGACAGACAGGCAGGTAAAGAGACAGACAGACAGGTACATGACAGACAGACAGGTAAAGAGACAAACAGACAGGTAAAGAGACAGACAGACAGACAGGTGTGTTACCAGAGAGCTCTGGGTCTGTGTTGACATCCGGGAGGACGGCTCTGTCGAGGTAACGGTGAAGGACGCTCACCTCTCGGCTCCGCAGACTCGCACAGTGCACACGATACTGCCACTGCTGGTTGATCCTACACACGCACACACGCACACACGCACACACGCACACACACACACACACACACACACACACACACACACACCACACATGCATACAAATACATCCATACAATGGGGAGAGAAAGGTCTCTGCGTGTGTTTAAATAATGACGGAGTGTGTGACCTTTTCACGCTTCATCAGCAGTCCCAGCGCGACCTGGACGTCCCCCAGCAGCCCTCTGCACGCTGCAGTATTAATAGCTCAGTGTGCTCATATCAGATCAGAAGGAAAACATCAGTAATCATTGATCTGAACATAATCTCTACTCACTCCCTCCCTACATTTCTCCACAATGCATTGTGTTGCAGTCACGCACCTGTGATTGACAGGCCAGATGGATTCACTAAACCAATCAGGGAAGAGACTGGTAATCTATCTCTAAAGACCATTTGGTCTAAAATCCAAATGGTCTCTTACAGAGGCAGGTGCGCAGGTCAATCAGAACAGATATAGCTGACGGATGGCTGTGGCATTTCTAACTAGAAAATGTGCTCAGTAGAGCACAGACCTCCGCCAAGGAATCAGCTGGATAGAAGTGGGCGTGGCTTGGAGGCTGCTCTGAGCTGAATCCGATGACACCCCACAAGGCCCCCCTTAGAGAGTCTCAAGAAAACAGGAAGTTGGCAGGGCTGGGGAGGTCACCCAACAAAACTAATGAATGCTTGATAAACCATCTATGCTCAGGAGGATTATGCAACTAGGATTAAGCCTGTGTTACGGCAGACATGTTGGAGCTTTGTTAAGGCAGACATGTTGGAGCCTGTGTTAAGGCAGACATGTTGTAGCCTGTGTTACAGGCTTGTGTACAGGTAGACTTACTTGGCCAGAGCACTCTTCTCCGTTCTCTCCTTTTCCTTCTTCTGTTTCTGTCTGTACTTCCTGGCTCGTACCTCCCAGAGACTCCGGATAGAGCCCAGATCGTAGACAGGAACGCCAAGCCTCTCCAAAAGCATCCTTACTGCAGAGGAGAGACAGAGCCGTAGTAATCACACCCTACATCCTTACTGCAGAGGAGAGACAAAGCCGTAGTAATCACACCCTACATCCTTACTGCAGAGGAGAGACAGGCTCCTCTCCCCCGTCAGTAGCCACTGAAGTAGTAAGCAGTAGTAACCTTTGTAATATCTCTTCCATTCCTAACAAGTGAAACTGCATCAGTACTAAACCTGATCCTATACCAGTGGTCCTAAACCTGATCCTACACCAGCGTCCTCCGAGTCAGACTGTGGTCAGTCAGCAGGATCTTACCTGCCGATCCAAAATCAGCTGTGGAGGTCGTTCTAGTGCTTTCTGTCTGCGCTCACTAACTTGTTTACTGAAAACATTGAGTTATGACTCCCGTGTCTGGGTGTGTGTTTGTTGGTGACCCAGCATTCTATTTTTACCCAATGACATGTGACCCCTGGGGAGTGTGTGTGTGTGTGTGTGTGTGTGTGTGTGTGTGTGTGTGTGAGACAGTACCACTATACTATGACACACACACACACACACACACACACACAGACACACTAGCTTCAACCGATGTGTGAGATGTTTACATGTGGTCTTGTAGTGCAACCACGGTCCACCACTGATAGAAACTCTAGTGGAATTTTTTTCCCAATAAAGTAAAAATAGAAACTAATATAACAGTTGCAGTGGGTTGTGGGTAGAATGTCACCTGACGGCTGAGTGGGAACTATACAAGGAGCCATTGTTGCTGCAGCTCATCGGTCGGTAGTGAACCATGTTGTCCACATGGAGGCAGCCCAACTCTAACAGCAGTAGTACATCTGAACGCTTCTTCTTTTCCCGTCCATTTCCAGATGTGCTCGTCGGCTCATATACAGTATACGCTCATGTACATTTAGGGTCAGAAACTCTATACTGCCCCCTTGTGTACACGTTAACGTGACGTGGAAGTATAAACGCAGACGGCTCTGCGAAGATCCACGTTGCGACGCAGAGACACGACGCAGATCTTCGCAGATCCGCCTGCGTTTATACTTCATGTACACAAGGGGGCAGCATAGCGGGTCTGACCCCACATGGACACGAACCGACCAACAAGTCCGGAAACATAATCAGTTTGCTCCATTGAATATATTTATTATAAATAGTGTTTTGACTTCATTCATTTTATTGTCATGTCTGGTCCCCTGCTCGACCATTCAGAGAGAAGTTGACACAAACCTCCATAGAGACGGGTGACCCCCTGCTGACCTCTGGGAGGACTGCAGTATTAGACCAGAGATATACCAGCTTTTTAACGGAACTGTTCACATACTTGCCTAGTATGTACTGCGTGTTACTGGAGGATTCTACTAACACGCAATAAACATGGCGACACTCGAGGAGGTTACTATCTTGTTCATTCTGAGATCACGGCAGAAAAACCTTCCGCCATTGTTGTTGCTGCTGACCTGCCTACTGACCCCTGACCCCTGACCCTGTCACATCCCTACACTGCCCCCTACCGGTCATGTGCCTACTGACCCCTGACCCCGTCACATCCCCAGCTTCTTGTGTTGTGTATGTAGTGAGAGAATGTGTTGGAGCAGACACTGGACCGTCTAGGACAATAATGTCTCTCTTATGTCATCTCCTCTCCCCTCGTTAGAGGGTGCTATGAATGGATGCTAGCTTGTGTGTGTGTGTGTAGTAGTAGTGTGTGTGTGTGTGTGTCTTATGGTATGTGGTATCCATGGCACTGAGTTCTGATTTGTCTGAGTGATGTCATGGCTGGTTCTAGATAGACCACTAGTGTTGGGGATTTGATATTTTGACATTTTAATTCTCCGGAGGACGTGAACGTATAATATCCAACCATGTTGGACACACACGCACACACACACACACACACACACACACACACACACACACACACACACACACACACACACACACAAATCCTTGCCTCGCAGAATATGTGTGTGTATTACACAGGCAATTTGACCCAAGCAACTCACACCTACTTACAATGATGTCATGTTCAATTCACAGCTCCTTGTGTGTGTGTGAGTGTATGTGTCCGTGTTTGTGCATGTTTTTGTGTGTGTGTTTGTGTGTGTGCATGTTTGTGTGTGTGTATATTGAGTTAGGGGAGACCATAAAGGGAAAGGAAGATATACATTTAAAAAAAATTGCAAAGCATGGATCATTCTTCTCCCTCTCTCTTTTTCTCTTTCTCTCTCTCTCTGTCTCTGGCTCTCTCTCTCTCTCTCTCTCTCTCTCTCTCTCTCTCTCTCTCTCTCTCTCTCTCTCTCTCTCTCTCTCTCTCTCTCTCTCTCTCTCTCTCTCTCTCTCTCTCTCTCTCTCTCTCTCTCTTTCTCTCTCTCTCATCCTCTCATATTCTTTAATATGAGCACACGCACATGCACACGCACACGCACACGCACACACACACACACACACACACACACACACACACACACACACACACACACACACACACAACCTAGGAGTGTGTGAGGCAGAGGCAGTGTCCTTCAGTGTTGGATGAGAACAGGAACAGTTGGGCAGGCGGAGAGAGAGTCTGATAATCTTGTCAAGGTCTGTATCAGCTGTCTCTTGCTTTATCAATTATTATAGGCTGTATCTATTCTTATCCACACTTTGATGTCCAGAGTAAATACAAAATGTACTTTTTATGTATTTCTAAATATACCTGTGACAGAAAATAGTATTTCAAATGGTTTTTATGTTCGATTGTGGTTTCAACATGGTTCTGGAACCTGTTCTGGTCCTTGATATTTTACCACTGAATCCCCCAACCTTGGTTCAGACACGTCATTAAATGGTCAATCAATCGTAATATGTTTCACTCTGTCAAAACAATACGACAATAAATGAAGAGTAAATCGATACATACCGGTAAAGTAAAATGAGGAAGTAGGAATCTATATTCAACACGTTCTTCAGATTAGAGCTTGTTCCACCATCGAGAGTCTAACCCTCCACCACGTGGCGGTGCCAGGCGCTGTTCACTACCTCGGAGGGTGGGTAGAGACTTGGGATGGATGACCCTGAATGTCAGTACCAAGGATTTGAACGTGATGCGGAGTGATTGTTGTTATATTAGTATTATTATTATTATCGGTTTGTTATGTATTTTACTTTGAGATGCATCTTAACTGCACTAAAAGTTGAATGGAACAAATTATATTAATGGCATTGATCTTATCATGAACATAAGAAGAATACTACTAATAAACGAATAATAATAATAATAATAATAATAAGAATTTAAAGGTACAGTATTTGTGTGTTATGGTATTGTGAGATTAAGCACAGTATCACATTTGAAGTTATCAAGATATGTCACATCTGTCATCGTAGACACCAGGCAGGCCTACTGTGTTGTTCGTTGGATTAGAAAGACGTCTGGATTGTCTTGAGTGAATGAATGTCGTGTGTTTCAGATGAACATCGCTCTGCTCCATGACAAGGACCACATCAAGAGCTTCTGGGAGAAGAAGATAGAGGCCGATGAAGAGCACAGCGAGACCGAGGAGATGAGGAAGTCAAAGAGCGCCCTGAGAAAGTCAGTACCTGCAAAACACAGCTGTAACATCATCACCTCCCGTCAACACACCTGTAGACATCATCACCTCCCTCACCTATAACATCATCACCTCCCCTCACCTGTAACATCATCACCTCCCCTCACCTGTAACATCATCACCTCCCCTCACCTGTAACATCATCACCATCATCATCATCACCATCATAGCAATATATTAGCTTAATATTTGCTTATATTTTGCATGTGTAAAATGAGTTCCTTCTCAAGCGTTTTCAGTTTTCATTGTCATTATACTCTAACAGCCTTGCTTGACCTTCATCATGGTATAAGTTATTTATTGTAACTATCATGACAAACTTTCTGTATAAAATACATAATATATTCATTCTCAAAACTAACTTTTCTTCGCCTTACATTAAAACTACAGGCATTAAGTTCTGATAGTCGTCACATGTCATATATCATATGATATGTGACGACGACATACATGTCATATCATCATGACTCTTGGCTGCTTCTTCTACTTTTCAGTGTATGAGTAATGATCATGCATCATGACACACGCCTACATCAGGTACACACTACAGCACAGTGCTGTGTTACTGGTGCTAATATTAAAAAGCCCTTTGGTCATAACCGTACTGCTGTCTTTAGTTAGCCTCGTGAGACCACCCAGGTATTAGTCTGACCGTGGCTGGGCAGCAATTGATTTCCACATATGGGCGCGGCCTTACGTTGGTCAAAAAACTCAAAATCAAATTAAATAACTAAGTGACGATTTTGAAACTAAACAACCAAAAAAAGTCCCCTCCCTCCCACGTTTCTCCGCCTTTGAGAAGTATTGTTGAGATAAACGTTCTCATCTCCCGACAGAATGCCTGGAACGGAGGAGATATTACTGTTAACTGACGTACACAACTCATAGGAAATAAGAGAACGGAAATTGTGTTACAGTAGACGACAAGTGGTGAAATTCATGACCTTCTCTCAGCCTGGAACTCCTCCCCCTAGCGCTGATTGGTCCGTCCACTCTTTGGGTTTTGAGAATCAGTTTCAATGGGAGCGAGGCGAGACTGATCTTCAGCGAGAAACTGAAATGTGAACTGTGGAGATCAGGACGGTCTCACAACGCTAAGTCTTTAGTGCCTTGCTCGGCCACATCGAGTCAGAGGTTGCTCCTGGTTAATGAGAGTAACAGGAGCGTAGGACCAGAGAGTTCAGAGCGGGACACGATGTTCGCCTGACTTGCTAATCCACTTCACCATTAAAAATTTAACGTGGACAAACTGGATACATGTGACCCTCCAGTAAATAGTCGGGGTCTAAAAACAGAAGTGCTCATTACTAGACCTCAGGGATCAGAACATACACACACACACCTCACATGCACATACTACATCATACCTACATGGATAATACATACACAACCCAGCCACACACACACGCACGCACACACACACACACACAAACACACCAAGTATGAACTAAATACACACACACAAAACATGCCATCCCCTACTGCCCAATGATGACATCATTAAAAATGAAACACGTAAAAGGATTTCATCTTCAATCATATAATAGCACATCTGTTTTCTTGCAGGATTCTTTTGTAGAAATTGCTAATTGAGTTAATTTGCTAGTTTCATGCACAATAGGTGAGTGTTTGTTAACTGGAGAGAAAAAACAAGCATACATTTTTCCACATTTAAAATGTGTTGAAACTCATGTGTGTGTGCTTGTGTTTCTGTGTGTGTGTGTGTGTGTGTGTGTGTGTGTGTGTGTGTGTGTGTGTCTCAGTCAACATGCTGGGATTAGCAGATAGCATTCCTGCCGTCGCACAGTGGGGTTCAGATCACAGAAAGATGACATGAAGGAGGAGATGGTGTTAGAGGTGGAGGAGATGGCAGAGGAGGAGGTGTTGAAGGTGGAGGAGGAGGTGTTGAAGGTGGAGGAGGAGATGGTAGAGGAGGAGGTGTTGAAGGTGGAGGAGGAGGTGTTGAAGGTGGAGGAGGAGATGGTAGAGGAGGAGGTGTTGAAGGTGGAGGAGGAGATGGTAGAGGAGGAGGTGTTGAAGGTGGAGGAGGAGATGGTAGAGGAGGAGGTGTTGAAGGTGGAGGAGGAGATGGTAGAGGAGGAGGAGATGGTAGAGGAGGAGGTGTTGAAGGTGGAGGAGGAGATGGTAGAGGAGGAGGTGTTGAAGGTGGAGGAGGAGATGGTAGAGGAGGAGGTGTTGAAGGTGGAGGAGGAGGTGTTGAAGGTGGAGGAGGAGATGGTAGAGGAGGAGGTGTTGAAGGTGGAGGAGGAGATGGTAGAGGAGGAGGTGTTGAAGGTGGAGGAGGAGGTGTTGAAGGTGGAGGAGGAGATGGTAGAGGAGGAGGTGTTGAAGGTGGAGGAGGAGGTGTTGAAGGTGGAGGAGGAGATGGTAGAGGAGGAGGTGGTGAAGGTGGAGGAGGAGGTGTTGAAGGTGGAGGAGGAGATGGTAGAGGAGGAGGTGTTGAAGGTGGAGGAGGAGATGGTAGAGGAGGAGGTGTTGAAGGTGGAGGAGGAGGTGTTGAAGGTGGAGGAGGAGATGGTAGAGGAGGAGGTGTTGAAGGTGGAGGAGGAGATG
>OOFB01031192.1:0-12066 GCA_900323305.1 Trachyrincus murrayi
TACCGTGGGGACGATGGTGTCCACTAGCGTTGCTATGAAGCTCATTACTACTTCCGTAAACTCGGAACTGGATTGGAACATGTCCCAGTCGACGTCACACAGAGCGTCCTGTAGCTCGGCCTCTGATTGGTCAGACCACCGCTTCACGTCCCTCGTCACTACCGCTTCCCGTGCTATCCTTTGTTTATACTCCGGTAGCAGGAAAATGGCGGCATGGTCTGATTTGCTGAACAGAGAGAGAGAGACAGCCTTGTAGCCTCTCTTGAACGGCGTGTAGCAGTGGTCCAACGTTCTTTCCCCTCTGGTAGCACACGTGATGTGCTGGTGAAAGTTCGGCATGACTTTTTTTAGGTTGGCCCTATTAAAGTCCCCAGCCACCACCATAGCCGCGTCGGGATGCTTGTTCTGGTGCCGACATAACACATCGTGTAGATCCGATAGCGCTACGTCGGTGTACGCGTGCGGTGGAATGTAGACGGCTGTGGCGATGACCGAGCTGAACTCCCGGGGAAGGTAGAATGGACGGCATGAAATCGTCAGATGTTCCAGGTTCGACGAGCAGGAACGAGAAAGAGTCTTAATGTCCTTGGGGTTGCACCACTTGTTGTTGGTCATGAAGCAGACGCCTCCAGCCTTAGATTTGCCAGACTCTTCCGTTCTATCCGCTCGGAAAACAGAGAAGGACTCGGTTGGGCATATGGCTCGATCCGACACCAGCAGGGTCAGCCATGTTTCCGTCAGACAAAAGATGTTGCAGTCCCTCATGTCCCGTTGGAATCTAATCCTCGCCCGAACATCATCCAGCTTATTTTCCAGAGACTGGATGTTAGCAAGAAGGATGCTGGGCAGAGGTGGACGGTGGGCTTGAACTCTCAGTCTGTTCCAAATTCCGCTCCGTTTTCCTCTGTGTTTTCTCTTCCATCTCCCCGGAGTGTCTCCACTGTTGTTGTTGTGGCTCGCTTGTACGATCTCTGCCGGCCATGCTGGGTCGATGGAAAAAGTGGACAAAAACCCTTGTTTTGCGCAAAAGTTTAGGTCCAAAAGTGTGCGGCGGTCGTATGATGTTAGTGCCGATGTGTTTGTGCAAAAGAAGATATTAAAAACAAAAGTAAAAAAACACACAATCTCCGCGGAGCTGCCACGACGGCGTCTGGACACAGCTGCGCCATCAGGAGTGTGGTAGGATCGATTGCCACAAACGGGTTGTGTATATTATCTTAAAACCTTTGCTTTAAAAGTTGTCAATGATGAAAACAAGGATGAATACTGAACGCTAACCAAATACTGTGACTGACTGTAAACATGTTGAACACACTTACTGAACACTCATATTGTAATTTTTTTGTATTTTAAAACACCATCATTATGCCAACATTGCATGCTACAACTCCAAAGGGCCTGTAAAGATGCCACTTTTTTTTTTTTAGGAAACCCCTCATTTAACTCTCAGTGACTCGAGTTTCTCTCTGTTCCACTACATATTGCCTTTGCCTTACTTGTTATTAAAAGAGAGAACTAAAATGAACTATGCTGAATGGATTGAATGAAGGCAAATCCACGGTTCTATGAATTCCGGATGAAGTAATGAAATGGAGCCCTCCTCATCAATTTCTTATTATTTAAATAAAATGTCTTATTTCCAGACTAACAATTATCCGTTATCATCATATTCAAACTTGTGACATTAATTTTCAACTGGAAACGTTTTTTATTTGTTTTACAGTATGCCTATATATCTTCGAGAACATGCTCGTGCTTTTCCGCTCGTGGAAGTAATGGTGTCTTTCATCTTTGATTTTTTTTCAAAAAAGAATGGCTGGTAAGAAGCTTGTGTTGCTGGTGAATTTTTTTATCCACCAGCCACAGTGGCTGGTGACGAAAACAGTTAACTTAAGGCACTGGCACTGAGGTAGGTTTGATTCTGCATTACTGACATCTTCTGGATTTATTTGGCCATTCTCTCCCAAAATTCTAATTAATAACCTGGTTTTACACAACAAATGAAATGAACAATCTCTAATTAATCACCCAATTAATCAACCAACATTTTTTATATTTTTATCTGCAACGCTGACTGCAAATGTATCAGTGTCCGCTTTTATTTATCCGTGTCCACTTTTACTATTAAGACTTGGACTTGCGTCCCAAAAGACTTGACTTGCTTGGACTTGCGCCCAAAAAGACTTGACTTGACTTGGACTTGCAGAGGACCAGAAAAGGTTAAAAAAAAAATTCCTGTAAGAAAATCAGCGTGCGGCGCCCTTCAAATCAATCTGGTTATATTTTGCTATAGGTGGTCTACCCAAGTGGCACACAAAAAGCCTGTCAGTGATATTCAGACTTAATTTATACTTTTTTTTAAATATTTGCTTCACTGACTTATGTCTCTAATTAGAGTCTGTCAAGTCAAAGGTTACATTTATAGTTTAGAGGTCCATATATCAATAAAATATGATATCCACTATTATTATTATTTCTGAAGGAGTCATTTAGTCTTGTACAGGTAAATTTTAACCATGGTAAATGTAATAGGCCTACTGTAGTCCTACTGTAGGAAAAATGACTAACTTGAATCATATTGGGAGGAATATTAGTATTATGGCATCCAATCCAAAGCTATATGATGCTACATACCTTGCCTGTTAATGTAGGAGGAACAACCCATTATTTGCAGGCTCTTTGTTCTTACTATGCTTGAGGTACAAGGTTAACCAATAGCCTAAATCCAATAAAAAAATAATTATTATCTCATGTCAAACCAGGAAACTCGAAACCTTTATAGAAATTTTGCTATTAGAAAACTCTTTGTAAACTCTCCGTTGTTGGTATGTTTAGATTCTAACCAATGGAGTCAGAAAACACGGATTTCTAGACATTACATTTAGATTAGTCAGAAAACAAGTGGAAAGAGATAGGGCTTGTACATCGTGTCACATCGCAATGACCGCCTCCATTTTGGAAGCATAGTAGCATTGGAATATTACTTATTGTGTTGGTAATCACATGTTTAGGGCGTATATCGGCCGATAATGAACGGTGGCCGATCAATCGGGGCATCCCTAACAATTTTGAATCATTTAACATTTTAGTGATGTTGAAGGGGTGTACTCTATTTTGCTATATACTGTATACAAGAAAGGAAGAGCACTGGAGCAATGATGTTTAATCAATCATACTTTTTCCATTAAAAAATGTATTGTATAGTCTAAAATGTATCATAGCTTTCATAGTGAAAGTGAAAGAGTGTTTCTGCTTGAATGGTTGGCAGTGGAGGCTGGTTGGCAGAATACCCTGCCACATGCCATCTACAATGGCTTTCCAGGGCTTCTCCAACAGCAGGACACAGGCAGATGATGGTTAAACCGGTTTATTGGAAAGTTTGAACAGGCAGAGCAGGTGATACGTGCTGACATGCTAGCGCTCCTCTTGAGTGTGTGTGCTGGTGGCTGGTTTAACCTGTGGGCCAATGCCCCACAGGTGTGCATCCTCACCCAGCCCCAGAATCTAATCAGACAGACACAACAACACACACTCCACACCATGATTATTGTTCTATACACGACAAGTGTTCCTGGAGTTTTGACCTCTATGTCAATACCATGCACAGCAGTTGGACACTTTAGCAAAATAAATGTAATAGTTAGACAGCAACTTAATATTTTTGCAAAGGTTTGTACTCTACATAACAAAACTACTCAGGCCTATGCTTAACACTAGCCTGGCTAGTTTATCGAGTTGGTGCTAGGGTTAAACATTAGCTGCTCTCTCCTTCTGCCTGCAGAGAGTTTTCTCTACAGTAGACCTCGCTGTCAACAGACTGATGAGCCGACTGTCACCAGAAGATGCTTACATGCAAATTTTCCAAATCAGCAATGCATACTGTTATAAATCACAGGAGACAGTATTACCGCTCGACTGCATTTTCGGCTATAGTTTTATAACTGTTTTTAAACAGCAGATGTGTCAGGGTGGTTGTTCAGGAGACAATCGCACAACACAGGAGGCGGATAGCGTTCAATGCCCGTATCGGGTCTTTATTTAACAAAAGGAATAACACTACGAAAAACAACAATCCAATGGACTGGGAGGAAACGGCAAACTCAGCTCGCTTCGTCAGGAGATCCGTGTTCTGGAATCGAGGAGAAGAGAACAAAAGGTAAGTCCAGGGAAGAACAGCGGTAGGCCAAAACAGCGCGACTGAACTAATCTTCACAGGATACACTTGGTACGTTACCGGTAGTAGCGACGGTAAGCAGACAGGTAGACCAGGCAGGTAGACCGGACGGGACCGGTAGACAGGCAGGCAGGTAGACCGGACGGAACCGGTAGGCAGGCAGGCAGGTAGACCGGACGGAACCGGTAGGCAGGCAAGCAGGCAGGTAATGGAGAGTGGATTGGGTTGATGTGAACAAGTACGATCTCCGCCCCGACCGGCGAGAGCGTTGAGTTCTTGTAGGGCGGAGACTGATTGCAGATCAGCTGCCGGTGTGGTTCGTCGTCCGTCCTCTCGCCGGTAGAGGGCGTGGTGGAGGCGGAGGAATGGTCTGAGCCGTAACAAGATGTTACCGTCTGTATAACAATAAAATAAACCAACGCCGTTATCTTTGATATGAAAGAAAGTTGAGCTTTACATTTTTTTTGCAGATCTCAACATAGAAACTTTCAGATGATTGTTTGAATAAGTCACGTTACAATATGTTGCATTCCAAGTGCCAATGTTTTTTTCCACCTTGAATAAAAAAAAGCCTTAAAACATACCAAAAAAGCTACACAAAGAGACTTCACTTCTTACCAACTGGATTGTGTTCCTTTGATCTATATCAGGGCAATCCTCCAACACCAATGTCGCTGTCTCCAATTGGCCCCCTAAGAGCACATGGATTACAGCAGGACTGATCCCTGCCAAACCTGGGCCACCATGTATGAATGAATGTCCCACCATTCTGCCTGCCATCAGGAAAAGGTCGGAATCAATGAGTGGCTGAGAGGCACATGGGATCCCTCAAACAGCCTCGTCACATCAGCATTGCCTGCATGATAAAGATGAAACAAGAGTTAGCATAACTAGTATTTTACCAGAATGGCTTTCATGAAACAAAACAATATATTGCTTTTTCAGAATCACTTCTTTTAACCAGACAGTGACATTGCTGCATGGTGATGATAGATAGATGTATAAAGAATGTCAGAGAGGCACAATACACTTGTGAAAGTGCTTCCTTAGGGTCTAACACAGACCTGTGTGACATAGCACTACACACTTTTGTTCAAAGTGTGCCAAGAAAGCACAATATGAAAAAAGAGAGCAAATATCAGTAGACAGAAGCTCCACTAATGCTGTTGCAAAAAGAAGCCTCTGAATTTCATACTGCCCTTACTTCTTTGGGAAATTCATGCAACAATTGCCAGTGTTGAAAGATAGAAAAAACCCACAAAACCACACTAAAACATACAAACATGTATGTGGAATCCAGACTGCAAGGTATGCATAGAGAAGTTGATGAAGTACCGCCTTACACCATCACCGAAACCACAAAAAATAGAAATTATTGAATACTCACATTTTCTGCTTTACTTAATGTGCTAGCTTTAACATTTATGTTCTTTCCACTTTTCCCCCCCATCATTTATTTGTTAGTGTGCTTGCTTTATCAAAGCACACACACACACACACACACACACACACACACACACACACACACATATGAACTCTTCTTTGCTTCTTTATTTATTATTATTCTGCCTAAATTTCATCCCCTAACTACTTTTACACCGTTTAAGCTATCAACACCATTAAGACTTTCAAATGTTCAGCCAGTTCTGAATTAAGTTGCTTGTATTCAGCTTTTTGATAGTATTTAGTTTTTTCATAATTTAAGTTTAATATTAATTTTAAATCTATTAATTAACTTTAAGTAAATCAACCCATTATACTACTACTACTACTTCCAGTACTGCTTCAAGTACTTAGATCCCTTGTGCTACTAATAGTTTCAGTACTACTTCAAGTACTTCAACCACTACTTCAACTATATCAAATACTGCTTAAAATACTTAAACTATCTACTTTTTAAATCTGAAACAAGCACACTCACAGCCTTAAGCATAGCCTTTTCTAGTGTTCTCGAACCTTGGCAAGGTATGTCTTGAAAATGCCTGCTATCTTTCCAAGAGAGATCATCTAAAATACACGTTTCATGTACCATAAATCACCATTAGTAATAACTTTAGAAATCTTTTACATCAAGTTATTTAGGATATATTCTCTATATATATGTTCAGTTACAAAGTTACAATTCACTTTTACGTTTAAACATAGAGAGCAGAGTTAAAAAAGATAGCCTTGGAGTAAAGTGCTGAACAGAGAGACAGACCAACATGACCATCCTTAGTCCCGCCTATCACCAGGGCAAAAATTTTAAATGGGTCATTTTGAAATAGAAAATGTTCTACATTTGCAAATGAAAGTTTGAATTGAAGAATTAAACAAATCTAGATTACCTCCTCATGGCAAGAGTTTTCAGCCACTGTCATGGTTCTTTTCCCCAAGCCTGCCTCAAGGAGTTTGATTTCTTCAGATGGCTTTGGTGTGTGATCAGTTGGACCAGACATCACAAAAAACTGAAGCCTGACATATTTTATGGCTATCGCTGGAGATATTTTTGATATCGCAGCAGGGCGTTTCTTGAAGCGAATCATTTCACACTGAAAATAACCTGCAAGAAAGGGAAAAACACACAATGTGCTCTCAATATTAAAATGATAATGATCTTTACAGTTGTACACTGCATTTTGAAAATCGATGTATCCTTTAAATATGTGTTATAACCAAGTGAGTTTTAGTCAAAGTATTTAAAGAATGTTCAGTAACAACATCATTTCATCCAGTGGTTTGTCTCATCAGGTTCCCACTCTTTTTTGTGCATGTCAGTGAAAAAACACAATTAGTGAAACTTCAATGAAACTATCTGTTATATTTTTTCTGTAAGTGACCAGCCTGTATCTCTAGTTCTCTCCCCCTTTATTTATGTATTTTTAAAATGTTCAGCCCCGAAGGCATATGAAGCAAGTGTACTGTACTCAGTGCAAGACCAAGTCAGCATAGTAATCAGTCCCAAAAATAGTAATATAGCTATGAGAAGTTACAATAATGTGTGGCGGCCACTACCTCTGCAATTCATTTGGGATTGTCAGCGGCTGACTTGTGGCAACTGATGTACTTGGATTGTTCGATGACTGCAACCTTCGAGGTGGTTGCCCCCTCCCTCCTTGACCACTGCCTTCAGGTTGTTCTAACGTAAAAACATAACAATGCTATCTAGCTTGCTATGGCCAAAGCATTGCCTGAAAGAATGAAAATAAACATTTCCCAATGGCATGTTAAGGATTAACGTTAGGCATAGTCAGGAGGCGTGAGGAATCAGTACTGGAAAATATAATATCCTTTACAGTTGCTGTTAGGTTTTCTAAAATTAATGTTAACAGGTTGAAGAAATGAATTATAGCTAACTTAGTTCTACCTCTCCTTCTTGGGGAGGATATGGTAAATGTTTTACGTTGACACATTCCACTACCGTATTACTTAGCAGAGGCATAAGTTGTAAATTAGTTATTTAGGAATGCGACCCACACATGTGAATGTGATGCAAAATGATGTCAGTACCGACTGTTACAAATAGTTGTGATAAGATCTCATTGCAATTTCGGCATATAACTAATCTACCAAGCAGGGCTTTATTTAAAAAAAATCACCTTTCGGCCATGTCCCCCCACGTGGAATTTGGGTGAATGGCGACAAACCAAATATAACCAAATAAGCTGGCAGATACAAATAGCCGATTCTACTAACGTTAGCAGACGGAGTAATTGACACTTTGCTTTCCTCCACCTATGTAGGCTAAATGAACCACTAATCCACTACTTTAAGACATGTAGAGAGAAACAATTCTCCAAGCTGTTTTGGTGAAAGAAGAGCATGGGAACATGCAGTGATTTAACTATCATTAATAAGTGTCATCTTTACTGAAACAAGCAGGACTTAGTTACTGCCGGTTTAGATGACAAAACCACACAATACGATTTTTACTTCGCTAAATCGATACTACCTAAGTACATTTCAACCCGCTGTCTTCAGTGCTTGGTTTGTTTATGAGCTGCTGGCTGCATTCCATTGCATCACAGAAATGTTTTTTGAAACAATGATTTTTCGATCAGTTGGAGGTGATGGATACACATCAGAATTTGATCAATAAATATTTCAAATATATATATGTTAAGATGTTCCCCATATAGTTCACTATATGGTGAATAGTTAAAGAGTGAGCCATTTCGAACAGCGTCAGTTAGGTAGTGACTACACATTATCAAAGGCATGCTATAATAAAGTCACGGGGGTATTAGCTGGTTGTTAATGCATACAACATGGTAATGTTAACAAAGTTGCTCACCTCTCTCCCAGCCATGGACGTTATTTGACGTTGCCTTGAACTAACTAATTGAACTTGCCACAGGCACTGCTCGGAAACAGCCAGACAGCACAGACAACAGACAAGCTCGCAATTGTGTGGGCAAATCTCTGAAAAGTGGGTGTTGTAAACTAAGCTGTGAAACAACAGTCTGCAATACGAGTGCAAATGTACATCCACAAACGTTTAAAAATAAAGATTCGACCTTTCTGAAGTTTCAACATTTAAAAACTTTTTTCCAACATATGCGCACCGGTTTTTAGATCACCATTTACAAGGTTTCAAACCCGGAAAACAAACGAATACACCAGGGGAACAGTGACAACTTTGAAACTCTGAAAATGTGTTATAGAAAAACTGTAAAAAGAGTGCTGCAGTTGTGAAGAAGGAAAACTCAAATACAAAATAATGTTTGCAGAGATTAAAATTTTTTCAGCCTATCAAAACATTCAAGCCTTCAAAACTTAGTTTCAATCTTGCAAAACCTTTTTTATTCGATTTCAAGCTTTCAAACACTGTGTTTCAACTAGCTTTTTATTACATTTTTCAGCTTTCAAGAGTCAAACAACAGCGGCATTCGTCAATATCACATTATGGTCACTTAGCCAATCAGATAAAAGAGGCGGGTCATAAAGTTTTCACCACCAATAACATAGGCCTACAAACTGTCAGCTATTTGTTAACATGTAACATGTGAAAAGTACATGAAAAGTAATTAAGGATAAATGGGTTTAGTTCATTAAGAAAACTTTTGATTACTAGAATATCACAATAAGTGGCAAATCCTGATGGTGTCAGGAGAGGAGTCATATTTTGCCAGAGAAGCAGACATGGTTGTATTTGGGCAAAATAACTGTTTAAGTAGAAGAATTTGTAGAGGAGTAAAAGTCTAGAAGTTTGCACTTCTTTTGCTGTTATTTATTAGTATTGTAACAGGTCTTTTACTGTTAAATTATTGTAGTTGACTTAGGTTTAAATTATTATTTATTTATTTATTTATATATTGTTCAATTTCTTTTCCGTTTGCAATAAAAAAAACACCTTCTTTAATGTTGTTTTTTTCGCTTTAAATTTCAAAACGTATCGGTTCAGGTACTGCTTAGGCACCGGTAGCATTTTAAAAGTATAGTTTTAGCACTGGTATTGGAAAAAACCCAAACAATACCCAACCCTAATCATCTTTGATTTCTTGAAAAAAATGTATCCACAACTAGAACTTTTCTTTTCGCAGGAAGGCCCAGAAGCTTTCGATGCTCTGATTGTGGTTCGATGATCCATAGAGAACACTTTGAAGGCCATCAGTCACATTCCTTTGAAAGGTCTGCATCTGTTCAACATGCACATTTTCTGTCCCGCAATCAGAACGGATCCTGCACGTCTGCTTTTCACAGCTTCTGTAAAGTATGAGGCAATGACGCTAGGGTTATTTTTGGTGTGGTAAACCTTCAGCCAAATCAAATTGCGAGAAAAGCCATCAATGCATCCACTAATGCACAGCCCATAAAGCTTTAGCTTGTCGTAGCCATCCACATGCCACAGCTGGTTGGGTCCTGGGTTACAGACTCCTTCGCTGAAGACGTCATGCTCTTCTGTATCCTATGCCGACAGGGTCCAGGATGGAGAGAAGCAGCCGAATGGTTTCTCACAAAACCATTTTGTAAGCATTTGATGCATCGGTCTATAACCAGTACCATAATATATATTATGATACCATGTTGACAACTTAAAATGGCAAGAATTTCACTCTGTGTGAAAGTAAACGGAAACAATGCTATCACAATCCTTTAGCATCTCCTCCAATGTGTCAAGCTGTATGCAGTTGTGTCCACTTTGGTTTTTTCGGGGTTCACCCTCCACTTCCTCATTCCCCTATGTCCAAGGGTCACCCTTTACTTAATTTGACCAACCATCTCACTAACTATTTCCATATGTGGTACTCAATACCCATTGATCACTAATCTCCTAAGGCACAGATGACCTTTGGCCTTTCCCCCCAAGGCTTCTTAACATCTGGTGACATAAGATGTCCTTTGTTTTTAGAAGAACAAGAGACACAAACAAGAGACACCACCCAGTGACTCTCAGTGTTTTTCCACACTTAGTATATGGCAATATGTTGCAATATGTTATAGTAAAATTCTTCCATAAGACGAACAAAACATATGACCTCGATAACTCAGGACATTTTAAGCTTTGTCGATTTACATTTTGCTAAAAAAAATGTACCACTAAAAATAAGAATGTACAGTAAACGGGCAAATCAGAAAGTTAACTTAAACACGTTCCCACCCATAACGGTGTTGAGCTCTACTGTGTCCATGTGTTGGTGCAGAGCAGTGAATTGGCAAATAATTAGGCTTACTCTAGCAGATGCTACTATAAAGACTAACACCTCATTACGGACAGAATTGGCGTACCACACAGTACTCGATAGACATCGGACACAATTTGTAGTATACATGAATGAACTAGCCACATTGTTACAGATATTAGGACGTTTCTATCAGACCTGCAAATGCACCCAACCTGACCACGGCCACCGTCAACACAGACACTGTAGGGTGTGTGACGCCAACAACAATAGGTTGAGAGGCATAGAATGTAAGCTGTTGAATGGACCCTAGCGGCAGATTAGGACTACACACTCACTTTTGGCTGGAAAAACATTATAGAGAGCGAGACGGTACGCTTCAGACCCAAGACAATGCATACATAAATGTCTGCTTGGTAACAGAGTTCCACAAATTGGATGAACTCTACACTCAACTGCCAGGCATAGAGTGGGGATGTATCATCAGTAATCTGCTCCACCCACAGGCACTACGCTATTGGACTGACCTACTAGTACGAACAGAGGATCCCCAGGCTACACCCCAGATCAGTCTTCCCCTCTCCCCATTCGTAGATCAAGGCCCCCTCATTGACCTTGATGGACACCCAGTCGCCCCGACATTGGTTTGAACAAGCAGAGCAGTGGTACTTGCTGACATGTTAGCGCTCCTCCTGAGTGTGTGTGTGATGGTGGCTGGGTTAACCAGCCACCAACAACACACACTCCACATACCCCCAACGCCAAATTTAAAATGAAATCCGGACGCTCTTAACAGGGTTACGATGTCTTACTTAAACAAGTGGACTCTACAGGGTTGCCATACCTAAAATAAAATTAAAAAAACCCACAACCCCATTGTCCCCACACCTCCCCAGTGTGACCCGCCAACCCCCCCCTCCCCCTCCATCCTGGAGACTGGAGGCCAGGGCTGCTACCTTGGCTGGCGGAGATTGGTTTGAACAAGCAAAATAGGTGGTACGTGCTGACATGTTAGCGCTCCTCCTGAGTGTGTGTGGTGGTGGTATGGGAGAATTTTACTATAACGTATTGCAACATATTGCTATACTAAGTGTGGGAAAAACACTGAAAGTCACTGGGTGGTGTCTCTTGTTTGTGTCTCTTTTGTAAAACATCCTGTGCCACCAATATGGTAGAAACATTTAGGAAGGAAAGTATGGGAAAAGGCAAACCAAGGTAATAAACCAAGGTAATAAACCAAAATAAGCAACCAAGGTAATAAACCAAGGTTCAACGAATATACAAAGGCCA
>OOFB01031192.1:12086-27184 GCA_900323305.1 Trachyrincus murrayi
ACCAATATGGTAGAAACATTTAGGAAGGAAAGTATGGGAAAAGGCAAACCAAGGTAATAAACCAAGGTAATAAACCAAAATAAGCAACCAAGGTAATAAACCAAGGTTCAACGAATATACAAAGGCCAAAGGTTATCCACAGCCATATAGTAAAGGAGAAGGATGGATCTTGGGTACCACATGTTGATAGATAATTAGTGGGGTGTCGGCCTTTGAATAGGGGTGGTTTAGAACATACATACAATGCATGTGATTGGTTTAAAAAAATAAGGGAGTAGTCCACAGAGATGAGCATAAAAGATGTATCCTGAGTCTAGTTGGGCAGCTTCTTTGCAAACTAGCTCAGGCTTTTGTATTGCTTGTTTCAAGTCATAATAAAAGTCTTTAACTTTGATACTTCGGCTTCTCGACCTCTCCTATTTTTTGATAAAGTTTTTAAGTGTTGTTATTGACAACAGTGGCTGGTTTAACCTGTGGGCATTGATTGGCCAATGCCCCACAGGTGAGCAGCCTGCTGCTTAAACCAGCCTCCAACAACCCACACTCCACAACGGCTAAAGAACCAACCGGCGCATCCACAAAGTCAGATCGCTGGACGTTACGCTGAAATATTCGGGGGGACAAATTAGCTCTTTTTGAACATTGGTGGGTGTAGAAGAAAGTACTAATTCCTAGTTAAGTTAGTTAATATGGTTAATATGGTTTCACATCCTGTTCTCTTCCTCCTCCCTACCAGACCTCTGTCTCTGGTCCCCCACTGTTCTTGAGGAGTTTTGTGTGCCGATCTCAACCAGGTGTCGCACCCCGCCTGTTGTCCAACCTGGAGAGGGTGTAGGCAGTTTGTGATTGGCTTTTTCGGATAACAGTAACCCAATGGGAAATATAGAGATAGAGAACAGTAGAGAACAGGTAATGATTGGAAGACCTCCAGTAGCCCCACTCTTGTCATGTGTTTTTTAATACTATTGTACCTGAGAAAACAGACAGAGAGAGCACCCTAAGAAAGAAAGTCAACCATGTAGCAGGATGGGGCTGGTTGTTGGGGCATCCTGCGAGAGCCCGTGAATAAAGGCTTGAACATTGCGTCTTGGAACTGTGGTCTGTTTGGAACAAAGGACTCTGGAACTACACCTTGATTTGGATCTTCTTCAACAATGGTCCCCCGTCGTTTTTCACCTATTTTGAAATGAACTATGGAATGCATTTGCATAGCCAAACCTTCTCATTTTCCTGCCTAGACAAATGTGTTTCCTGTAAATATATAATCTGTGCATTACAGGGTTATTCAAGCCATTCACATTCAACGACAGTATCTTAATATTATTCTCTATAATTTATATTTGTGGAGTCACGTTGGAATCCAAACCCAAACTTAAAAAGAATATATTAACTATGGAATTGAACATAAAACTTTGTGGCTTCAAAAGAAAAGGATGTATTTTGCCATCCCTTACCTTCCCTGTTGGAGGGAGGATGGTAAAGTGCCTCATTACTGTAGGGGCCATCCCTAGTAGTGAGAAAATACTCACTCACTAAGTGTCCAACATTCAGCGCATACATAAACCACTCGGTCTCATAAACATATTTGTTTAAGTCGCAAGTCTTTCATAGTATGTGGCCCAGAATTTGCATGTTTTTCGAGTAGTAAAGACCACAACAAAAAGAAAAAAGGAAAAAACAACTAGTTGTCATCTTCATCGTTGTAACTAAAACTATTAAGAAGCACGTTCTTAAGAATTGTATTGTATAAATGATAACAAGAGGATTGTAAAGCTCAATTCAGGTTGGAAAATAGTATTTGAGTTTAATTGCCATAAGTAGTTCTGATAACTAAAATGATCCTCTGACCTCTGTCTCACCAGGTGCCTCTTCCAAAACAAGGTGTATTCCCAAGTAGAGATGTTACGATACCATTTCTTACCTTCCCGATACCGATTCCGATACTTGAACTTGCATATCGGCCGAGACCAAGTACCAAGCTGATGCCAATTTTTTTTTCTTTCGTTAAAAAGCTGAATATTAGGTTAGCCCATTTCCTTTGTTATGATATGATGATCATTGTGTGCCGTTTAGGCCTATATAAGGGTTCTTATTTTTTGCACAATGTACGGGCTCCGTTATATGTTTTCTGGTTTTCTGACCGTGTCAATAAGTTTAGACGTAAAGGAAGACTGTAAAGGAACGTGGAATAAATGAAACATCACTTGCGCCTAAGGAAAGGAGCTATAACGGATAATGCCATAGACTCTATGGATAATACACACCCAACACCGATCTAATCCAACATATAATCAAATGTAATAGTTTTGCTGGGATACGCTCTCCACATATCTATCCACGACCCCACGTAGCTCTCCACGACCTGTTTTCGGGTCCTCTACCGGGAAGCAGCGGCTGTGGTAACTAAGCTTTGGATAACAAATTAATACAATGAATACAACACAAAATACATGAGAATTTTTGTATTTTGTGTGTATATAGAATAAATGGTTCAACTGATTTTGCTGCGTGTCTGCTGCGTGTCTGGATTATTTATGAAAATGATGTACGACCGCCAACGTACGTGTGTGCATCCGAACGGCGGTTATTACACTGCTTATGACTGGTGAGAAATTATATGTGTATAATGTAGTGTACCTACCACATATTATCATTTCAAAGTTGGATGAGATTTAAAAAAAGACTTGCATACTCGCCGATACCTGATCCAGCATTTTGGACTGTATCAGAGGCATTTACGATACTGGTATTGGTATCGGAACACTGCAGGCTTTGGCTGAACTCTGTGAGCCTCACGCTTGCACGCTGAGCTGTGCTTACTGTCACATAGGTAAGTTTCCATGGCATCAACTCGTTCAGTCGCTCCTCTGCGGCCATCTTGGTGCTCACCCTCATTGTCACCGCCACCCTAATTCCACGTTTATTGAGATCCCGGGCTGCCTTGTCCGCAACTTTTAAACAACTCACATACAAAATCAGTCACTGATCTTTATCTTCCGGTACTCTATAAATACGGAGATTATTTCTCCTAGAACAGCTCTCCAAATCAACTATCTTGTCCAGCATACCCGTGTTCTGTTTCACTACTACTACTTAATCTCGAGGCAGGCTGATTCCAGGTCTGCTATCTGGGTTTGTGCCTCTGTGATGCTTGCGTTTTGACTCTGCAGCTCTCGCAAAACTGTCTTTAAACTCAGTAAGGTCTTCTTTCATCATTTTTAAATTCACTAAGATCCCTTCTCAAATCATGGTTGAAGTCTTTTAGCTCTTTAGAGAGTAATGTCAGACCCTCTAGCAGTCTGTTTTGATTAGTTGTCACGTTAACTTCTCCTGTCGCTGTTTCTTCATCATCACCATCTTCTTTTTGTTCAGTCACATGCAGCATGCAGTCATATGGAAGTAAACATGGAGGCCACTGAAGTCAGCTTTACAGTTTAATTTATAAGTTGATGTGCCAGCAAATTCATGAGCAGATAATGAGGAGAAAGAGAGCCACATTTTTAATTATGGCTTTTTGTGGAGCAATAGCTACTACTTCTGTACGGAGGTGTGTGTGGATGCGGAGTCAGAGTGGTGGGATTTTGACGTGAATGGCTCCACTGAAACAGATTTCATCACTGTCTCTCCTTTGACAACCGCCATCGCAGCTCTTTCATGTTTGTATTCACTGAGTGACGCCACATATGAAAGTGGCCAAATTCATAATTGAAAAGATCAGATTCCATGTGATTTGTGCTGTTCACACAAAAAAATCAGATCTGAGCAAAATAATACGATTTGGGCCACTTTTGCTTGCAGTGTGGACGTAGCCTAAATGGTCCGAACAAGTGGGATTCCCATAACACAGGTTTGTTTATTATTATTAACAAGGACTGAGTAAAATTGTTTATAAAAATGACATGTAGGTTAATGCTGACTGCCACCAGAAATAATAAGGGAGGGGGGTGTTGGTCGTGGACTGACTGAGTGCAATGAGAGTCAGTCCTTGTTGTACTACACTTGTCACAAGTACTGGATCACCAAACTACCACCATGTATATGACCAAAAAGAAAGCACACAGCACTCAAATAATAATGCAAAGTAAGAAAAGGTGAAGGTGCACAACCAAATCAAACATGCAAGGTGAAGGACCGGCATAGGTCATGGCTCCACCACAGTGCAGCCATGTCCTATTTTATGGTCTGGACCAGGGCAATTCAACTACTTTCTTATGAGGGCCAGATTATTGAAATTGGAAATTAAGGGGGGCTCGAGTAATTATAGCACTTAAGCACTTACAAAAAAACAACACTAAATACCCTTTAGTGCACCCTGTGCATAAAGAGTGTTTATTCACAATTTGTTTAACTAACATACAAAATAGGGCAGTCAAGTTAATTCATAGACCTGCATTCTTCTGTATGTCTTCACCTCAAAAGGTAAATTTAAAACTGATTCCATTATTGTGGCAGATCAAAAGACATTGAACCTTTTAACATTGAACCTGTAAAAGTCTCTTATTATTAATTTCATTCATAATATTCAAATTAACAATCAAAATAAATGGCCTCAGCCATAAATTTATCTTGCAACACCTGAACATGTTATTAACATTCAACAGAAATGGCCTGATGAAAACACTCTCCTTCAAAGAATCGTACATACATGCACAACTCTACATGCTACATCACTGCGGTCTGTTGACTCGTTGACAGCCAGTGACATCACCTCTGCTTGTTTTAACTTATCCAAAGGGGTTTTGAATACATCTGTTGCAAGAGCTTCGACTCTTCTGATCGTTGGACATTGGTATTTTTCGGATAGACCAAATTATGTTCTTCTTCACCTTATCATCGGCCATCAAGGACAGCTAGTGTAGAGGGTTGAAAAAAGGTAACTTAGTATTTTTGTTTTAAAGAATAGGCACCCCTTTATTTTTTAATTATATGGCATTTTAAATAATTACTAAACCATTCCGGTGTCTCCACTGTTCGCCTAGATGGCGCTATAGGTTACGGTGCCAGAAGTATACTCTTGCCCATCAGGAGGAAGTACAATATACAATAGACAATGAAAATGTATAATATAAAGGCTTTTTACAAATACTACATAGTGATGTATGAATGTGCCAATAAGTGAAAGTGTTTAATTGTGTATGCATATCGTTGTGAGGTTATGTAATGGTATGGTAACCTAGTTATGTCAAAACAAATGTATGTTGAATTGAGGGACTTTGCTATTATAACATGGGTTTCAGTGTGTTTACGAGGAACCAGTAATGTTTGACAGTTGAAGAATTATCTCTGTATGTTTGTTTTCATGATACTTTTGAAGATTTAATTACTCATTCAATATGAAAACAGTAGACAGAAATAAATCTGTCTTCCTTTTGAAACTGTATCCAAGTCAAGTGTATCCGGTACTGCTGCTGGCCCTGGTTCCCCTAGACCGGAGGCTGGTAACACTAGCATGCAGTCTTTCACTGTTTCAGAATCTGCGAAGGGTTTCTTTTTTTTTTACCAAGAATCCATGCAACATGGAGGGAGGCTATGGTATTCCTCTCTTGTTCCGAACAGGACCGGGCCATTATAGCTACCCTCTGTTGGTAATTCACAGAGAGGCTCTGCACTTTGATTCGACGAGCATCTAAACCCATCAGATATGTTCCATTGAACATTGTGCCTTCTCAGATTGTATTCTTTTGTTACTGCGATAGCCTCATTGCAGGGGGCTTTGGACCCACATTACTAAATAGATATTTAACTGGAATTTACTGAGACCTGGCTAGACCCTACAGTGCCTGACTCGGCCGTTACCCCGGCTGGATTTTCCATTTACCGGCAGGACAGAACCACGGAGTCAGGTAAACATAGAGGCGGAGGGGTCTGCATTATGGTTAACTCTCGCTGGGTTCGGATGTAGCAGTACTGTAGCACTCTACAAGACTGTTTTGAAACCACAGACTGGCAGATGTTCTGTATGGCAGCTGATGGGGACATCGATGAATACACAGAATCTGTCTCAGATGACGTCCCGAGGGTTAGGACTTTCCCCAACCTAAAGCCCTGGGTGAATGGTGATGTCTGTGTTCAGAGCACGGTCCTCTGTCTATAGCTCTGGGGACCTGGAGGCCTTGAGGAAGTCCCTATACGACCTACGGAAAGCCATCAGAGATGCCAATAGAGACTACAGGGACAAGTTAGAGTCTTACTACTACAGCTCTGACCCCAGACGCATGTGGTGTGGACTGCGATCCATCACAGACTATAAAGGGAGAAATAGTCCAGCCCGCCGCCTCTCTCCCCGACGAGCTCAACACCTTCTACGCACGGTTTGAGGCGAGCAACACCATTTCTTCTGTGAGGTTAGCTGAGGACCAGGACGACTTCACGCTGTCCCTAACCACGGCTGACATGAGGTGAGCTTTTAAAGGAGTAAACCCTCGGGAGTCACCAGGGCCAGATGGCATTCCAGGCCGTGTCCTCAGAGGGTAGCGGAGGTATTCAACCTCTCTTTTGGACAGTAAAAACTGCCCAAAAGCGGCTATTCTTCCTGGGAGACTCAAGAAGTTTGAGACTCATGTCTGCCAAAACTCCTGCCTGGTACGGCAGCTGCTCCGCTGCTGATCGTAAGACCCTCCCTGCAACTATACTTATAATACTTAATATTTTCTAGAACTGCTGCTAGTGTTTATTTATTTATTTCTATTTGTATTATGTATATGTTTTTGCTATTTTGCCCTTATTGTGACCTACGTATTGTGAGCTTCACAGGAATTTCACTGTTTAGAATGACCCTGTGTTATACTGTGCATGTGATCAATAAAACACTTTGACTTTGACATACAAGACAAGTACAGTAAAATGTTAAATTGTAACAAAGTTTATTAAAGACAGATACAAATTTCAACAGCATTTAACTTGAAATTAAATTGTTGTTTTTTTAACTTTTGGAATAAATATAACTAGCCACAAAATTTTATGTAAGTCAAGCAACTTACTTGGTCAGGTCAAGTGCAATGAAGGTACTGTAAAATAACAGACACTTCTGGCAGGTGGTGGGAACATGCTCCCCATGTGTAACGGAATCTGGATGGGATGGCTCTTCTCTTGGCTGAGCAACATTTGTAAAGCAGGCTTCCTATAGGCAGCTTCAGGTGGCTCAGGCTCTCCCTCAACTTCTCATGGGAATGAAATGCAGGGAAGGGAGGCAGAGGTGGACATTGTGACCTTACCTCTGGGTGCTGAAATTGGTCAGTGGCTCTATGGTATGCAAAGCTGATGTCCACTAACCAGGTTGCTCTGGGTTTCAGCATTTCAGTAGTGTTGCTCATTAGTGCACGCTATACCAGTGGTCCCTGTGACACAGCATTCTGGACCTAAGACATAGACAATTACAGTCAGAATAAAATAAAGACATGTATTTCAAGCAACAATTTAGTGGTTGGATCAATATACAGCAATTCAAAATCTGAATATGGATCCAAGTGATATGATTAGACTCATACTTAATGTGACATATCCAGCCTATTTCTGTATGGCTGGAGAAATGGACCTTAAACGTGTGCAACTGATGGCTAGGCTACTATCATTTAGAAAGTGACAACTCAAGAGATATTACTGAATATTACAGAGTATTGAGTGTTTGGCTTCAGCTTAGTGAGCAACTACTAAACATGGTGTATTGCAATGCAGTCTTTGTGCATGGAGTTCTTTCATATTGGATATATCATGTTTTTATGGAGAAAAGATTTGACGTAGCTTACTTACCATGACTCTGTACTATGTACTTACCTTCTTCCTCTGCCAATGAGATTTGACTAGATACTATCTATCAACTACTATCCATGATTGTCATTCTCACAGTTCTGCGATACACAAATAGCATTTTAGCATTACCCACATTACAAGTCAAATTGTATTCTATTGTTTGAATATGAACATATATAAATGTAGAATTTGTACATTATCACAGCTTCAGTTTTGTGAGAGGCTTTCGAATTGAAGTAGCTGCCACCAATTAATGTTCTACATCACATGGGTCAATAGTCTTCCTGTAATATTCTATTTTCTGGTTAGACAAGATAAAGAAAACAGCTGATCATTTTTAAACAGAATTTAACCACATAATCAGCTTATTTGATTTGAGTTTATAGTTTCAAATAGAGCACTATACGTTTATACGTTTAGCACCACCCTGCTTGACAAAAAAAAATCCTACTTTCTTACCTTCCACAAGGTATGCATGACTTCCCCAGGCCAGCGATGCAAGAGCACCCTACTGTCTCTGTGTTAGGCCGTCTACTTCTGCCACCTAGTGGCAGTGAGTCTCCAGCTCCTCCCCGATGACATCCTTCCTATTCCCTTCCCTATTCTGCATTCACACACCTGTGGATCATCAACGAATCAGTGTCAGTACTTAAACCCCAGATTTTCATTCATTCATTGCCAGATCATAGTATACACTGACCCTACTCACTCTGTTACCTGCTTGTTTGATTACCCTGCCTGTTGCCAATCCTCTGCCTGCCTGACTACCCTGCCTGTTGCCGATCTCCTGCCTGCCTGACTACCCCGCCTGTTGCCGATCTCCTGCCTGCCTGACTACCCCGTCTGTTGCCGATTCCCTGCCTGTCTACCGGTCCCTGTCCCTACCGGTTTACTGTTCATTCCTGTGTTTATTCTCAAGTAAACCTTTTTACGTTACCTACGTCTCTGTGGTCTGTCGTCTGCTCTTGGGTCCAATATTAACACGATCGTCACAGAACTACCATAACACAATATTCTTGTTTCAACGGGACAAAAGAGGCCACGGGTAGGCGACCCTGAGCCTGTGGTGCATTAAGATATTGTGTGTTAGAAAACTAAAAATATTAAGAACATCGTCAAACGGCGCACAATAGCATCAGTTGGTCCTACGAAAGGCGACGACTTGTACTTGTAAAATAAAATTGCGTACCGTATTAAATACGTTCTATATACTCAAATCAGTGGAAAAACAACCGAAATACAAGTCAATGTACAGGATCTGTTAAAGGCTCGTGGTTGGGCCCCGTCGTTCCTGTAAAGTTCAGACGTTGTATATTCTAACATAAAAACAAAGTAACCAGTTCAGTTCACTCTTTTTAGACTGTTATATTATGTTATGGTATATCTGATATTAGTGTCTAACAAATTTTAAACTAGCGAGCTATTAAACTAAGGAGAACATTTTTTAATGACTATAATTGTACTGGAAATAACCACCACTTTTCTATAACAAAATTGTGTATGACCTCGCTAACTCATATCATCCTCCAGCTTGCAGAAAAAGGGTTTTATACTTTATCTACAACTACAATTGACTAAAATATATGATAAATACAGAAACACTCAAGAAATAGTACTACCAGCGCAGCCACCAATAACCATACTGTAGCGATTGCGGCTCTGCTGCATGGCTGGCTAACTAGCAGAATGATGAAGACACGGTGGCTGAAGTTTAACCGGAGAACCAGGTTTTATTACCCAAGAATTTGGGCATTGCTGCCCACGCATCCTGTGCTGGCTTCTCCCTTTTGAGATAAGACATCTGCTTAGTATCCTTCTTTCAAATGACTAGGCACATGATTAGACAGACAAGGGCCCTGTTCTTGTTTTCACGTGATGCATATGATTTAAATGATTTAAAATAACATATTCATTGATATGACATAATCATTGGTAATTATCATTCATTGGTAATTATTATTACGTCATTCACCCCTTTGCGGCTGAAAGCCTCACTAAAGAAAAGGTGGGATATGCAATAGGGAACATAATGGGAACAAGTAAACACGTGACATGTCACATAATAAAATATCAAAAACTCAAAAGTATTGCATTGCTTTTCAGCACAACGCCGTCTGTAAGCTGTTACAAAGTATAATAAAACAATTTTAAATGCATAAGCATGCATGGTATTATTACAATGCCTTGGAGCAATGGTTACTGATTTAACCATGACATAGCAATTAATCATAAACTTGATAGTAACTTGATAGAGTTCTCCCTGCTTCACCACGACAGCGACTGAATGCATCCTGGGGTGCATCCCCCACGCTCCGTGGTCTTCACTCCTCAGCCCTGGTAGGAAAGATCCATCAGCTTCCAGGCGTCGTGGTATCTCTCCTCGCCCTCCGCATCATCCTCATCATCCTGTGTGCAATCCATAGTTCAAAGTTAAGTATCTTGTGCTGGCGCTGTTCAATTGGTGGGCCTTCATAAGGTACCGATATTGGTCTCCCTGTCATCATTTCATGTGATGTCAAATGTGTCGTGCAGTTGTTTTGCATTCGCATTGCCATTAGTGTGAGGGGCAAGGCTTCTACCCAATTTGGTTTGTTGCCATGGCAGATTTTAACTATTTTGGCCTTTAACGTGCCACTAGCTCTTTCCACCATGCCTTGTGATTGTGGGTGGTACACACATCCTTTGTGGTGCTTGATGTGTAGTTGTTTGGTCTTTCCCTGAATTATCTGGTTCATGAAGTGTGATCCATTGCTGATTCTATGGGGGATTCCAAATCTGGGGAACACTTCTCTGCACAAGAAGGGATGTGAGCAATCAGGCTGAGAGATTCTTCCTGTTGTTGTGCATGGCACATGTGACGCAGTTTCTGAGGGTGTGGTCTACTGTGGCTGATAGGTATGGTGATCACCAACTTTGCAAAAAACATTTTTAGTACTACTTGCAATGGCATCTGCACCATGTGTGGGGTGTCCAATTGTAGACCTTGTCTGGTGCACTGGATCTGGCACTTTATTTAGCATAGGATGTCTCTTCCTAGTAGGTTGGCTGGGGCTGTTGGGGGAGTCTAGCAATGGCATTCTGATTTCTTGATTGTTGATTGTCATCGTGATGAGTTTGGTGACAGCGATTAGTTGGGTGGTCCCAGAGAAGCTTTTTTATGCGTTGGTCTGACAATGGCAAATCTGATCCTACTGCTCCAATACATGAGTATGTAGCTCCAGTATCCCCCATGAAGTGGACTACCTGGTGGTTAATTAATACTGGCAGCATGGGTTCTTGAATTGGTATGTCAGACAGCATGGGTAACATTAGCCTGTCAGTCTCCGGGCATCCATATTTCACGGGGTTGGGACAGTGGTATGATATGTGACCTTCCTGTCCACAGTTCCAGCATGTTCCTGATGTTCTTGGTCCTCCATTTCCTGGATCCATGGGCGTGGGATTCAGGGGTGGTTGCCATGCTACTTGGTGATTTGGGGCTCCCTGGTATTCTGGTCTGTTGCCTTGGCTAAATCCCCTTTCTCTAACCTCTCCCCCCTTGGGCTGATCCTCTGGGCGGGGCAAACCGGTAGAAGGAGCGTTGTACTTGTGGCCATGGCTGTTGCTGCTGAGGCTGGTATGACTGTTGATAGGGCTGTTGGTACGGTTGTTGGTATGGTTGTTGGTATGGTGGCTGGGGTCCATACTGGGTGGGCCTGCCTGTGGGGGCTATTGTGGTTGTGCCACGGTGTCTTGAGCGTGCACCACTGGGTTCATGGTCACTTCTCTTCACTTTTCCCTTCTTATCTTGCAGGATGTCCAATTTTTTGTGTGCCAGGCGGAGCTCGAGTCTGTTTCCCTCATCAACGCAGTCCTGTTTCTTCTGTCTTTCCCTTGAGACGTGGTGGGCGATGTGGTCACGGCATTGGGCCCAACGCATCTTTCCCCATCCAACGACGTCGTCTAGGGCTGCTTGGACAGATGCAGGGAGGCTTTTCTTCACCAATGTCTTGAACATTGTGGTAGTGAGGGCTCCTTCAATCAGAGGGGTTCCTGTTTCATCACACCATTCTCTTTCCATACGATGGAGGAATGTCATGGGGTCTTCATCGGGCCCGAGCTTTATTCCCTCAAGGGCTGCTGTGTCTGGTTGGTCTGGGAATTCTCCTCTGAGTGCTGACCATAGGTTGCCTCTGTGGCCATCGCGTCCAACATGGTCGACGGTGTGGCCTGTTACCATGGCTCCCAGGTTGGCTTTAGTGAAGACAGTGGTTGTCTTATCTGCACCTACTTGGTGCATGAGTAGGGCTTTGATGTCTCCTAGCGCCAGTCTGTGGGCTGCTGTGTGTTCTTCCAGTCTGCCGATCCACTTCCGGGCTCCTCTCTGTAGGGGCGGGAGTCTGTCAGCCAGGCTGACCCACGTCCTGAGTGGCCCAAGGAATGTACTTCTGGGCTCCTTGTCCTCCATTTCCCACCGGCATGATTAGCAGGGGTGCTTGGAGATTATATTGGAGGCGTCCGGTCTCCCAGTGAACTGTGGTGAGTGTTGCTCTTACAAATAATTTTAGGGTTTATTTCTCTTCCCTCATTATTGAATATCTGTCCTGGGTCTATCCAATGAGATACTGGTAGCTCTATTTGCTGTACCCCTAATCTGAAGAAGGCATCTGTCCACAGAATTAATCTTGGACGGGCTGTGTGTTGGAGCTCTGGCCTGATGGGCGGTGGGGAAACGCAGCAGTCCTAATAGTCTACATTGTATGTATCTCTCGTCCTGTGGGATGTCTCAGTTATTGACGTCTCTATATACTCTTTCTTGCCAATTTGTTCGTATGCCTATGCGGCTACTTGGGTCCATGTGATGGTGATGTGTTTTGGATTTGCCTTATCTTTGTGTCAGTGTTGCGTAACATGTGTATTCATTCAAGGTTGGGTAAAAGGTTATGCAGGGTTAGGGTTATAGCACATTTACCTGGTGACTTGGCAGTCCAACAAGGCAATAGCAACACAGCAAGCGCATGCAGTTTAAAAGAAAAAAAATTTATTTTATTATTTTAAGTATTTTATCCTAAATCCAAAGTAGTATTTACTTTGAATTTCTGAGCACTTAAGGCTCCTGGTTCGCTTTAGACCATAGAGATTTTGGATGGGACTTGCCCTTTAATTTATTCCTAAAATCGTAATTTTACTATTAATCCTTATTCTAAATTGTACCAAACTTTCATATATGCATGCGTGATTTATCTACCTCCCCGAGGACACAAATGTATTCACACCAGTGATTTTTCTCGTTGGAGTCCCGGTCCTCCTGGCTTGCTTGCCAAGTGACGGCGTGGATTTGTTTGCGTCCATCCTTTGTGATATTCTTCGATGTTCTAGGCTAGTTTTAAACTCTTTTAATGTTGGCCTAGATAAGACTAGGAGAGTGGTAAAGATATGACACTTAGCGAGATTATGGCTGGCTTCTCCCTTTTGAGATAAGACATCTGCTCAGTGTCCTTCTTTCACATGACTAGGCACAAGATTAAACAGACAAGGGCACTGTTCTTGTTTTCACGTGATGCATAAGAGAAGTAGTGATTTAAAATAACATATTCATTGATATAACATTCATTGGTAATTATTATTACGTCAAAGTGTGCCCAAAACAACAAAAAGGTTGGTAGCCTACACTAGCTGGCAAGCTAAAATTAAGCGTAAAGTGTCTCTTTTTCTTTCCTACTTTCTTCGTGTCTCCCAAACTGTCCACCTCTCTCACTCCCTCCCCTTTTTTTAACCTGACCTATCCAGCTGAATTAGGGGCAACTCCTCCCCCCTTGAACTCCCCATGAGTCTCTCCCATATTAGTCCTGCACAGTCACTACCATACGTAGCGGCAACATTGAAGTGTGCTACTCGATAAATAACCGTTGGTGCGCCTGACATGAGTGGCACATCATAACATTTATAGTGGCAGGCTGGACCATTTGGACCAATACCCCGCTAGAAACAGAACTAGAGTGTCTCTGGTAGATACATACATACATATTCAACCCAAAAAAAAACAAGACAATGCGTATATCCATAAGTGACTTGTATCAGTAACAGAGATCCAGAAGCTAGACCACGCCTATACACAGCTTCCGGGTATAGAGTGGAGGCATATTATTCGTAGCCTACTCCACCCCCAGGCCCTACGATATTGGACCAACCTTCTAATGTGCACGGAAAACTCTCAAGTCAGCCTTCCCCTAAACCCGTTTGTGGACCAAGGCCCACAGGGACAGTTTGTTGCCCTAATATTGTTGATACACCCCTTTATGCTAGATGGGCATGGCCAGGACCGTTGCGCAAGGGGGGAGGTAGTAAAGTGAATTAAAAAATACTGTTGGTCACCATATCTGACTCCCATGGTAGCCTATTTTCAGTAGGGCGTCACAGATACATACCCATGGTCATAGACATGTTCAACAGATGGATGGAAGCGGTACCCACTGAAAGTCCAGATGCAGACACAGTTGCAAAATTCTAATGCAAAGAAGTATTCCCCAGATTCGGAAGCTCAGACAACGGCTTGCACTTTGTAAACAAAGTCATCACCTCAATGACACAAATGCTCAACATCAAACATCACACAGGATACCATCCACCATCCACAATCACAAGGAATCGTAGAAAGAGCAAATGGTAGTCAAAAAGCGAAAATAGCTCAAATCAGTCAGAACAGCTTCCGCTCCAGACACAGCACCGAAACCGCTCTTTTAAAGGTCACCAATGACATACTCCTCTCTGCCGACTCTGGTTCCCTCTCCATCCTCATCATCCTTGACCTCAGCGCCGCCTTCGACACCATCAATCACTCCATTCTCATCTCCCGCCTCCAGTCCTCCCTTGGCATAACCGGCACCGCCCTCTCCTGGTTCAAATCCTATCTCTCAGACAGACACCATGTCATCTCCGTCAACAACTGCAAATCCCCCACTGCCCCTGTCACTCATGGCGTCCCCCAAGGCTCAGTACTCGGTCCCCTGCTCTTCATCCTCTACATCCTTCCGCTCGGTCTGATCCTCCGCCAACATGGCCTCCGCTACCACTGCTACGCCGACGACACTCAGCTCTACCTCTCCACTAAGACTATCACTGCTGCCACCCACTCCACCCTCACCTCCTGCCTCACTGACCTCAAAACATGGATGCAAAACAACTTTCTCAAACTAAACTGTGACAAATCTGAAATCATCATCATTGGCCCAAACTCCCTCACCCTCTCCACCCAGGATTTCTCCCTTAACATTGACGGCTCCATTGTCACCCCCTCCACTCACGTCCGCAACCTTGGCATCATCCTGGACCCCACCCTCTCATTCCTCCCACACGTAAACCAGATCACA
>OOFB01031193.1:0-10154 GCA_900323305.1 Trachyrincus murrayi
AGTCATCTGTTCTCATATTAGCAGTCGTCTTAATGCTGAGTAATGCACAGTCCCCGGCCCCGCCAACAAAACAATGTCAATTCAGCTGATAAATGTGAATAACAATGATCCTGTTACCCACTTGAGTCAGTAAAAGCTGAGTGCATTTATATCAATAGGGAAATTGTTAGTATTGACTTTTTACACACGCGTCTGCTATTGCTGACCATATGCATTTCCCATTCTATCTAGCCAGCAGGTACACCAGATCCATTCTATCTAGGCAGCAGGTACACCAGATCCATTCTATCTAGGTAGCAGGTACACCAGATCAATGCCAGATCCATTCTATCTAGGTAGCAGGTACACCAGATCCAGTCTAACTAAGCAGCAGGTACACCAGATCCAAGCTAGATCTATTCTATTTAGGCAGCAGGTACGCCAGATCCATTCTAGATACTTCGCCAGGCAGCCACTGCACTGAATGCATAACCAGACAGGTGATGAAATCCCCTGTGTTTCCCCTGCTGTCACGTGGACACAGCTGCGCCCTTTGCTTGGAATTGAAAACCGTCGGAAGCCTCGGCAGCAGCAGGCTTGTAAGTAGATGAGAATCCAGGAGCCAGCCAGCCAGCCAGCCGCTGAAGCCTAGCAAGCATGGCCTGCTGTATATGTGCCAGAGATAACGAGGGCCAAGAGGGAGGCTTTGATCCACGCTGGAGCTGGAGCTTCTCCTGCTGTCTAATGATATCTAGCAAATCCTCCACCAAGGTGAAAGACAGCCTGCCCCTCCACTCCTGCCGCCGCTGCTGCAGGTTCCCCAAGCGACTCGGTATCCGCCCCATATACTGGCCTGTTTTTCAGTGGCTTCCCAACAAGAATACCTGTGTTTACCTCCGGGAAAGGCAGGGGCACAGCTGTCAACCCAAAGGACCATAGCATTTCCAAACTTACAATTCACCGAAATGTAACTTTAACCGACAGCGTTATTCTTATGACTTTCAAATGAAAAACTGCTTTTCTTTTTCTTTCAAAAAGCCGTCTTCTGGGTCCCGTTCTGGATACAAGAGCCATTTTAAATGTTGGGGAGACGAAATGGTCACTTGTGGCAGTAATACAATATTTGCAGTTTCAGATTGAAGATGTGCTTTGCAGTGATTTATGCCAACTCTGTGTGTCATAGCCTGGCGACACCCGGCAGCCCTTCAGTACAAGCGCTGTCTGTAAGCAAAAACAACTAAACTGAAGTACAGCCGCCACTTAGCACTAATGGCTAACGGCGGTGACACCATTAGCTGTGTGCCACGTCTATTTTACGGCCAAAGGATAACGATGTAAAGTAGTGATTGATCCAATTGGTTCTTAAGCTTCAGATAAAAAACGTATGAAAAAAAGTCAGACAACAAAGTCTGGATAACGCAGTGATGATAAAATGTTGACTCATATAGAAATTTAATATGTAATCAAGCTTTGATGTGTGTGGGGGAGCTTTAGGATACCATAAAACATTAATGCAGCTGTTGCAACTCAATGGCTTGCTTTACAGCCACTGAGGGAGACCAATTGTTCGAGCCAATAAGTCTTCCTTCTTTCCCCTTGCTCTGGTGAAAGCACCGTAATGTGATTATTTACTGTCTTCATTTAGCAGCACATAGAAGAAACCAATGGGAGTCAGTGGGCACGACGCTATTAACACTGATTCATGGATAAAAACAACACACACACAGACGCAGCAGAGAATGTGTCTGTTCCAGTTGATTGGAGTGAACGTGGGTGTCCGTTTAAAAACTCATAGCTATCCGTTCCCCACAACAGACAAAATTACATTGAGACAAGATGTAATCAGCAGAACAGCTCCGTACATACAAAGGGGAAACATTTTGTGAGTGTGGAAGAATGCTTTTAAGTGGCTCAGGTTTCAGCTGGCGAGAGATCACTGGCGTACGTGTATTATATAATATCAGGATGACGCTGAGCGCGTTGCAATGCACCGCGATGAAAGTTACAAAAGACTGATACTTACTCGACAGTTTCCCAGCTCCTCCGCAGACAAAATAATGGTTCCACATTTTTTACCAGGTATGCCCCTACAAGAAAACAAGAGACATCAAAACGTCACCACATCAGGAAGTTTTTAACTGAGCAGCAAGGCTGAAACCGGGTTTTATTATGCAATGTTAGCAGCTATTTTTATTCTCCTCACCTCAAGTAGAAGGAAAGAACAATCTTAGGTGTCATAAAATTGTGATCTGTGCGCTAACAAATGTAAAGAATTGCTGTACAATACGGCAGGATTGGCAGACAGAAAAGAAGAGTTGATAACTGATTGAACCTTCCGCTCTTTTAGTCCCACGTTTTCTAATCTGGTCATCGAACCATCGAATGAATCGTATAAGTCTCAACTAAATGTTAAGACTTGACTTGTACGATCTGTTTTTGTTCGGTCTGACACACAATATAAATGTTTTTTATCTCTATTTGTTTTGTTTATTTGTGTATTAAATGAAAATGATTTTCAGCTGCGTTAAAATATTAGTTTAATTACAGCACAGAAGAGACAAAAAACAGGATACATTTACAAAATATGGATCGAACTGCGATAGTGTAGTGCATCATTTTACTAGGTTCTAAATCAAATTCTGTAAATGTGTATTTGTATTTCCGAATAGTGATCCGATGGACTGTGACGTTTGCACCAACTAGTTCATCCCGAGCAACAACCTCAGGCTTGGAAAAAGATCTAAAAAAACACACTTATATTTCTAAGAGTACTGCCTGTGTTCCTTGTTGGATTGCTTGTACCTTGTCCTGCCCTCAACGTCCAGCCACCGGCCCACCTTTGCCATCTGCTCGCATCCCTCATCTTGTCCCATGCCGCAACTCAACAAAGAGATCACATAGAGAGACACCATGGCTATACAGAGAGCCTGCTAAATGTTATTCGGCAATCTTTTGAGGGACGGGACAATCCAATCTCCGCTGTAGCCTATGTTGCAGACAAGACTCGCTCCAAGTCAGCCTCAGTCTCGCAAAAGACTGCAAGAGCACAGAATATCTACTTCCCAATCATAGGCGAGCTGTCGAGCTGCTGTCAGCCCTGTGTCATATCTGGGAGATCACAGGGGGAATGACACAGGAGTCCTGCCAAGGACTTAGCAGGAGAGCATAGTGATTAGCAGGTCAGCTATGCTGCTGAGCCTGCCTCCAGCTGCGACCATGGATCCCACTGACGCCACTGTGAGGATCACTGAGACCCATCACTTCTTAGTGGGGGAGGGGCGGGGCGGTGCTGCACTTACAGATCAAGTAGTGGAGCATCATAGAATTTTAATGTGTGTGTGTGTGTGTTTTCTAATCTACCCTGATTGAATTGAAGTACCACACGTGATGGTCTCTTCATTAAAGGGGAACGTTGCTGATTTTCAACCAGCTTTGCATCATTTCAATGTGGGTAGTATATGCAAAATGAACAATGTTTACCTTTGCTTTGTTGCCTGTACCCAAATCTCCCCGCTACTTTTGTCTGCTATCTTACCCCAACTCACATGACGGCATTGGGGTAAGATTTTGCATCTGCGCTGAGCTGAGCCCCAGAGACACAGAGAGCATCGGCAACAGCTGCAGGCGTTTTTCACACTAATGCGGCCAAGTTCCTCTTCAAGCTCGGCTTAATATCCCTCAGGTGACACCAGTCCTTTATATCAAGTGGGAAAACTCAACGACAAAGCAAATACAGCTCTCAATACACCTCTGTGGAATGAGTGTAGATGATCAATACTCAATCTAAATCCTACTGTGCTGTTTATCTCGCGTGGCCTGTGACAATACAACTCAACTCCGACTATATACCAACTCCATGGTATATTATATATTATACTGTATATATTAAGAGCCATGGTGGTTCTAAGACCGGCAGGATTCTTCATTCTCTAATTCTCCTCACGCTCCTCGGAGAGCAACTTTTGGTGAATTAATTATCCTTGAAATATTGATGTCTTTCTCCCGGACACCTCCACCAATGGCCCAGCACGATTAATCCTCAGAAGGACCAAAGGAGCCCTAAACCTTCAAGGGCGGTAGGCGGTGCCCACCCCAGGGTCAATTCATCTACGTGGGCTCGCCAGAGGGCCTTAGTGCCTTTACCTACCTGGAGATGGACCAAAGACGAGTAGCAGGTCGATCTCATCCACAGGCAGACACGTTCAAATCACCTGACAAATCACCGCCCGCCCTCCCCCCAGCATGCAAACGCACACATTCACACACCTTTGCGAAATGCAGTAACAAATATTTCATTTTAACACTGCCAGGGCTGGATCAGCTCGAGCCCAGAGAGGTGTGAGTAGATCTGGGGTTTCTCTCCGTATCGAGAGTCCCTTCTTCACGGTCCCTCTCATTCAGAGATGGAGGCCTCACTGGGAAACACTTTGATGATGAAAGCCGTTGCAATGGGCTGCCACTTCCTCCTGTCTATTATGTACAAGGTGACTCGGCTCCACCGTGCCACGCTTGTTGTGCTGGAATTAACCGGTCCAAGTCCCAAGCTCAATCAGTTGGTCATATGTGCCATATTTCAACACACTGATTCAACTTGGACCACATATGACCAACTGACTTATCAATCAAGTTTTCCAGCCGTTAACCAGCTGATACACATCATTACTTCCGTACTGTGCCCATTATGTCAGTCTTCAACACGGTGCAAAGTATGATATTAAATATGTAACCCTTATAAGGACGATTGGAACGTGTGGAATGCCATCACACTGAATAAGCAACTGCTATATCTCAAAGTTGTTCACACTTTCTGAACATCTGAACACTTGATGTGATATGCGATGGCAGGGAGCACCACCAGAGGAAAGGCCTCATCAGGCAGCAGCCCTAATGGCACCTCGTTTCAGGGAGTTAAGTGAACAGAATTGAATTGCGTTTTGATGAGGTGCTCTTAATGAAGGAGACTGATAACTGCCAGTTATCGCCCGTTGGTTTCCTGAGCTAACATGTACACTGTGCGATACATAGTTCTGAAAGGGCTTCATCATTCACCGGGGCATTCCCTGGCCCACAACGCATGCTACGCCATATGGCGCTAACCAGATGAGAGCCAGTAGATGTCCTGTTCAAAGTCTTGTATTGGCTTTCTGTTTGCAGATTAGCATTATGACAGTCCAGCTAGCTCCCTCACTGCTGTAGCACAGAATCCCATAGCATCAAATGAATGTCAGTAGAATAAACAAGAAAAAAAGGATGGAGGCTAGATTTTGCATGATGCCCAAAAGAGGAGAGCAAGGCATACTCTGTAGTTGATTTTCAAGTGCACAAGAGAGAGTATAATGTAACATATTGCAGGCGATCAGGTATGACATACATTAAAATGTATGTTCATAACTGAGTTGATTGTTGCTTGCAAGCACCTGGGAATTGCCATTCAGGGATAAAGTGGTTTTATTACATTTATAATTGGACTATAACTTTGATTGAGTATTGATTGTTTATCTTTCTTTAGATTAACTTTCGAACACCACCCTGAAAGCTGTTTATGTTAATAAATGATAAAACATGCTGGAGGAAAACAGAATAGACTCTATTGTCTTTGGCAGAGAGCCAATTCAAGGCTTCCCTTCAAGCTCTTCTTCAGCAGTGCCAAACCCAGCAAGAATCGTCGTGTCCTCGTACTATAATATATTATAATATGAATATTACGGCCTCTAGATGTATGGCTTCTATAGATTGAGCTCTGTAGGGAGTTGCAATAACAATAAAATAACAATCGTGAATTCCTCCTATTCCTCCATTAGCTGCCAATGGGGCGGAGGAGGGTTGAATGGAAGCCAGTTAAATTTAAGTGAGAAGAAGAAGAATAGGGGAATTGTTGGAGCTGGTCGCATTAGGTCATTAGGATGAGAAATGGCGTTGATATTTCACCGTGCTTTAACGTGTCAGGCATGTTAATGCAGAGCCCGCTCACTAATATGAATACCATTCGTTTTGGTTTGAAAAGGTAGTTTTGTTTCTGAATACGTAGCGGGCAATTCTTTTTGTCTAAAGATGTCGTTTGACCCCGACATATGTTAAAACGTCTAAAAAGAATACTAATATAAGTTCCTTTATTTTATATCGCAGCTTTTTTTCCATATAAAAGGGAGATAAAAGCTTTTTTTCATTTCAGCTCATTAGCTTTTTGAAGCATGTCAGTGAATCCACTAAACCTTGAATGACAAAAGCGGTTTAGGATGAATTTGTAACCGGTTGGAGTGCAACAGAGGTTGCGAGCAGGCAGACAACATGGCCACAGTAAACTAACGGGACATCAGGCAGATCTTAGTTAAACAGATTAGACGAGGGTGCCAAAACTCTGTGGGGATTCATACCCCCCCGACCCCCCTTCATACACCGATAAGCATTCGCAATCCATTCACAACAACGCAGCCAGGTGACAAAACAAGAGACAGAGAACATGAGCACAACTATAATAGCACCCTAAGAGGAAGGGGAAGACGGCTGTCACCACGGTGCCACGAGAGAGGAGACGATATGTTGTTTATGGGATGTGGCTGCAGGCTAACTCTTCTAGATTTATGAAGCTTGTCTGTAGCGCACCGAAGACATGAAAAAGTAAAGCATGATAGTGGAAAAAATTAATTGTTCGCGTGATACAACAGTAAAGACAGCATGAGGAAGTAAAATATGCAGATCTATCACCAGTGCTTTCGAGCCCCCTGGGGGAACTGAAGATAGGGATATTCCTCAGTCCCAATTGTCAGTTCAATAATGCATTTCAACATTTTACTATGTTTGCTGTGATATTGCCACTTTGATGAGACAATAGCAAAGCAATGATTCTCACTGCGTTCATATTCCAATATCGCACCTCTATGATGTCCTCATTGTGAGAAACGAGCCCTGTTTCGTTTTGTTCTAGTGTTCCACATTTTCTGCTCATTTAATAAAATAATGATTTTTGTTAGTTTAGGACAATAGATTTTTTTCCCCCTTTTTTATTATGCTAAATGATCATATTGCTTTATTGAGCATGTTAATGATGTGTGGTTTCCTGCTCATCCAAATAAACAAGGGGCTCATCAGCCACCTGCGGGTATTGAAAAACAACTCATTTTGCAGCGGGAATGAGATGCTTAACAAATGAAAACATGGTCCCTTCCCCTTCGATTCCTCCCAAAACACTGAAAGAACAAAGTCGTCGGGGCTTCTTACGCTCTCTCTTACTCTTACTCTCTCTCTCTAGCCATCAAAGGAAATGTAACTTTCAAAGTATGAAGCAAGCTCCCCCTTCACAACAACTTCAATTTCCTGCTCTGTAAGAACAGAACATTCTACTTCAGTGCAAGCCAAGATGCGATGGCCATCTTGACACCGGTACACCGATATTACGCCTGCGGTGTAAGGTAGCAGGTTAGACCACTTTTCCTCTTTGGACGCATGACATCCAATCACAGCCTCACATCTGTCCTCCCTCACATTCTCACAGTGTCAGGAAGGGATAGCCATGGGGGAGTGGGCAGGGGGGGTTAGGGGGGGGGTCTCCTCACTTGGAGCCCGCTGAGGCGGTGAGTGATGGAATTCATATCTGTAATCACGTTCGAGACAATGTCGCCTTGACCTCCTCCGCTGTAGCAGTTAGGGCCAGTGATAGATGACGGTGTTTCTTTGAAATCCGTCGTGAGCCGCTGAGCGAATAGCGGAGGGTGTCGGGGGGGTGCAACAGGGGGCGCCGGCGAGATCACGTGTCGGGAGTTGTTCTGGCGGGGCTGGGAAACCGTCGGCGGGACGCAGGGGAGACCGAGCCCGACCTCGGATGAAGACGGTCACCTGTCAGCGCGATGACTGAACACCGTCTTCCCGAGGTGCGAAACAAATCAACTGCGGTTATCTGCTTCATTGGCTTAGTGGCGCTACTTGCAGCCCCGCGATTATAAACGTTTTTTTTGCGGCGTTATCTGTGGGTGCCTGCAATGCATTACCCTGCACACACTGTGCGCTGTATGTATGAAATCAACAGGTTGCTAGTTCTTCTGGTGCCTGGGAGGTTTTGTGTGGAGGCAAAGTCTCCCAAGAGTAAAATAACGGTTAAATGCTGCATTGTGAAGAGGCGGAGCGGGAGTGTGCGAGGGGGTTGTGGGTTCGGGGGCTGGTTAGTTTGCTTTGTGAGCGGTGTTGGCAAAAAAGCTCACTCATTTGCATCTTTCAGAATCAAAATGGAGGCTAACAAATCCCTTGCATCGAATAATGATGATTATTGTGCTCTCAGCAAGGCTGCGGTGTTTACCTAAGCACAGCACACATTATGAGAAGCAGATTCTTAGTGTTGGCCTTGGAGTCCAAATTGACATTTAGCAAGGCAGCAGAATGCTCTAATTGCCGTGACGTCCAGAGGAGCAAGAATGCTAATAACTGTAGGATCCACGAAACGTTCTCAGTGAAATTTCACCACCAAACACCCCCCAACAAACATCCAAATACCACATAGACGTTGGGGGGTTTCTATTCCCTTCTCATCAAAAATAACAATTGAAATAAAAAATTCATGAGTGTCTTTCCGCCCAGTTGCACATTATTCAAATCTGTGGAATACGTTTTTTTTTCTCGTTTTGTTGCCCCAGAGAACGTTGTCACCCGCCCCCCCCCCTAGTAAGACAACTACAATAACCAACTTTTAAAGTAGTTTAAAGTAGTGTCTGAAGTCAGAATCAGAAGAACAGCACTCACTGCTGCTGCTGCTGCTCCACTTTCCTCTGAATAAACCTCCGGTGAGCCGCACCGACTGGAGGGCTTTAAGTTAAGGGCTTTAAAGCCGTAATAACCCCAGCCTTACACGGCGCATACTACACACAGGGTAATGGGGCCTCCAATCAATTCAATTACATAAGATGCTAGATTGCACGGGAATTGCGTGATGCGGTATCTCCCAACGGCATCCACGGTTCACAGAGACTTGAGCGGGTTGTTTGTGTGGTGGGGGGGGGGGGGGCGGTATCGCTAAAGCCCACAGCTCTATTTTAACCGCCTATCCGTGGAAACCAATCAACCAGTCTGATGTGCCGTGAGAATCGCAGAGCGGAAGTCACCGCGAGTGCGAGAAACAGATTGAACTCCAACTGAAGAATATCTGAGTGCACTTCAATCAAGTGAACACCTTCTTCCACCGATATACGTAGAGTGAAACCCCCCTACTCTTAGAACGCAGTTTTTTATACGCTGTTATTTTGCGATGCAGTGTTTTAAGTGGTTGAGAGGGTTGATTTTTTTTCCCACTGCAGGACAGTGGTAGTCAGTTGATGTCGAACCAACGCAATTTACGATCCATCAGCAGCCATATCGTTAATGTTATGTTTCAATGGACCCTTTACCCATTGGCTGGTAGCGGGCGTAGCAGCAAGGCAACCCCGGGGGTATTGACTGCGGTTCACTTGTGGTTCATTGCCTGACTCAAAAAACACAGCAGAAGGACACATTAACAGTAATGGCTTTCACATGCTAATGTTACACTGCTCTCTTGTGCACCGATGTGTGCCGTAATTTCCTCTATACGTCCACGGGAAAGGTTACTGCCATCAATGTAATGAACACTGTTCTCATTCTACCTACACAGCCATATTATGTTCACCCCCCCCCCCCCACCCACCCCACAGGCCATATGCATATCGGTTGAGTTACAATTAGCATTCTTTTTTTAATATAAAAATCTGTTCTGCATACATGTTATGTTGTACATTTGTCATGGCGCTTCCTCGGGTAGTGATGAATGATGGTGAAATATTTCTCTCATTATGTTCTCAAACACACAAGGTTCTCACAGGGGTGGGGTACAGCCCACCCCTGGGAGAACCTTTCCTTCACTATGTGTTTATTGTTATTATAATTATATCAACCACAGGGAATACAAGCCATGAGTTTATCTCAACTACGCAAAACAAACTGTCCTCCGTCCATCAGTGGCAACGGCAATTATAGGAAATAAACCCCTCTGTGTGTGTGTGTGTGTGTGTGTGTGTGTGTGTGTGTTCTCCCCCTTGCTAATACTTTTTTTTGCAAGAAGATGTGGATTTTAAGCAAGTTGTATTTATGCCATAAATTACACATTGATTTTGAATAAATACATAAATATAAAACGGTTTGATGGACAGGAATTTCCTTCCTTCATCGAAAAGTTA